>JAWPHD010001715.1:0-299140 GCA_037043455.1 Cyrtodaria siliqua | reverse complement strand
CTGTTCATCATCGTTTCATCATCTGATCATGTCATGCAGTTATCAAAGCAGTTTATAAGTCAACCATACCAGATATCTACTACAAAATCTGTGTAAGAACACGTTTTTTAAAAGTTGACAGCTATATGGTAGCTTACTAGAAATATGAGCAATGATAACGTGTAACAAGAACAAGCATCCAATAGTTTTACCAATATGTTATCATACTCCATGCAATGAAGTGTTCGACCTGTCAATTTAATCATTGCATTATCAATCACAAACGTCGACACACAGAAATACCTATCTTTTGAAAGCATTAATTTAAGTGATGTCAAAAATAACCCATATGTAATTTCCTTCAAAAACAACAGTCTAACCATAAAGCACATAAAACATTTATATATTATACAGTATATAACTGTTGGATTACTATGAATATAATATAGAAATACTCTATCAATAGTGCTGAGATAACTAAACCTCAAAAATACCATAAACACAAAAGCCAGCGACAATCAGATATATACTGAGGGAAAAGAGTTTAGCAAGTTTCTGTTGCATACCCTGGACATAATACATTTTTCGTTGTAAAATCAAAAACTACTGCCATAGACACAATATTTTATTATACACACATCAATAACATTCGAACATCTTGATGACGTAACGAATAAATGAACGTAGGGGTCAAGTCGGTAAAGTCCCAAAATGTCAGTATATCTTGTATACAGTATTATTTCATCTAAAAAACTTGCTAAACTTTTTTCCCTCATTATAGATAAGTGTTCAATCTACAAATTTAAGATTGCACCTTCAGACTTAACTGTTCGCGACCTGTTCTAAGTGTCAAACCTATAGTACAAAAAGTTAGACCATCCCGAAGATGGAAAGTTTCGTTATGGAACCCGTGAAAGGACAAATGTCTGACCATGCGACTTTAATAAATGTTATATTAAACTTGTCGCATTTTGATAATTACTCTGCAACAGTCACATCGCAATACCGCGAATTATTTAGTTTAAGAATGCGCTATATGAGAATTAATGGTATTGAACGCGATATGTAGGAGCACTTTAAATTCACATGGAATGAAATAAGATGTCACAGCACTTTAAATCCAGCATTGTAGAGATTCTTAAGGCAAATTTTAAATTAAAAAGTACTTTAAATATTTTGGAAGTCTTATAAAACATCGCGAGGCCACCTCTGTCACGGTTCTTCGTTTGTTGACACGTCGCATTTCCGATCTTGATTCATATTCAGAATCAGTATCAAAATAAGTGTCACTCTCTATGTTTCTAATTCCATTTGGTTTGGCAGTATACTGTTTACAGGGCGGTCTTGGTTTAAATTCAGTGTGAACATTCATCCGTTCAAACGCACTCGGTCGTGATTATTCGCGATAGGTAGGTCTTGGAGGATGGCTAAAATACTGTGCCTAGTTGTCATTAGCCCTGAGTAATTGTGGTGGCTCGGAGAGTACTTGTTGATATCTAATAGGAGGTTGTATGACCGGATGTGCACGTGCTTTTTGTCCGCGGCGCTTTTTGTCCGCACAAAATTTGGAAAAGTGACGCTTTTTGTCCGCGAGGCGCTTTTCGTCCGCAGAAAAAAATGAAAAAATGATGCCTTTTGTCCGCATGGCGCTTTTTGTCCGCACAAAATTTGAAAAAGTGACGCTTTTTGTCCGCGCGGCGCTTTTTGTCCGCACAAAATTTGAAAAAGTGACGCTTTTTGTCCGCGCGGCGCTTTTTGTCCGCAGAAAAAATGAAAAAAATGATGCCTTTTGTCCGCATGGAGCTTTTTGTCCTCCGAAATTTGAAAAAGTGACGCTTTTTGTCCGCGCGGCGCTTTTTGTCCGCAGAAAAAATGAAAACATGATGCCTTTTGTCCGCATGGCGCTTTTTGTCCGCACAAAATCTGAAAAAGTGACGCCTTTTGTCCGCACGGCGCTTTTTGTCCGCAGAAAAAATGATGCCTTTTGTCCGCATGACGCTTTCTGTCCGCTAAAATCTGAAAACAGTGACACATTTTGTCCGCGCGGCGCTTTTTGTTCACATAAATTCAGAAAAATTGATGCCACCAATGTGGTTTTGACCTTTTACTTTCAAATGTGAGCTTGACCTTAGAGCCACGGACCTGGATTTTGTCACGTTATTTCAGAGTTATTCACAGGACACGATTGTGCGGACGTACGGACTGACATACGGACGGTGCGACTAATATATACCTCTCTTATAACTACGCTTTTTGTTCGCCGAAAATCTTAAGATGAGGTAAAATTGTGTACGTTCTTTTAACTTTTTCAGTAATGTTCTATATTATTATATGGCAGAGATAAAATATTGTTAATCATCATATGAAATCGCTTCTTTGACACGTTCGAGAATCTCACCTTCTGTACTGAATCGGCAGTAATAAGAGTTAAGGCGGAGGATTTCCAGTTATGCGGTAAGAATATGTCCAAATTGAGGTAGTTGAGCTGAACAGAAATTTTACCAACACAAAAAAGCTTATACGCTGAGAGCTTATACTTGGTAGACACTCCCTCCCACGGGGAAATTGTGTAGGCCCTACTTTTCTGGAAGTCCATTACGTATGTAGTATTGTGCAACTTGTCTGCCATTTTATCGTGTACATGGTGTAGAATAAGTTACCTACAAAATAATAATTATATTTACTGAAGACTGAAATATATGGAAGTAAAGGTTTGTATTTTAATTTTTCTTCATTAGTCATGCCTATTATAATACAAACGTTCGTACAGTTGGACTTTCACGAGTTGAAGCACAAAGGTTTGTGAAACATTTTATGTTTGTTTTCAATCGGCTGAAGCGTTTTTGCATGCTGCCTTCTCGGGAAGCTCGTTTTAGTGAGGTGGCGTGGTGTTACGCGATCTCTTCCTACTTAGATATTTTGGTGTAAATTAGTCGTTTCGGTTGTCTGGTGTCAAAAGGTGGTACATGTTATGAACAAATGAATATGATTTTTAGATACACACGTTTTATAGCTTGAAATAGAGCCCTATGTGAATGGATTGTCATGTTAATCCTTTATTTTCTGGCCAGTTATACATGTTCTCTGCACAGAAAGGCATTTTGGGAGCCGGACCCCTTGTTAATATGTATACTTAGTAATATAGGTTTTCGATAATTGGGGTTTTAGGACTCTATACCAAACCATTTAAACACCATCCAAACACCGTGCCGACTCCCTGTGGCGATAGTAGTACTTTGTGTCCAGTCCACAACTTAGGCTAGAGACAAAAAATAGAGTCTGACCTCCCAAAATTGTATTGGCATCTCGGAAATAAAATCATGAACGATCGTAAAATGAGGCCTTTTTGCCTGTATATTTAAACATTTATTTTACATCGATTGTAACGAAAGCTCTATGAACTTATTTGAATCACTGTCGATGTCTTCCTGGGTAGAACCAGTACTAAGCAATGCAGATAAAGTGTCTTGCCATACACAACGCATATGGCAATGACGGGAATCGAACCCACGACATTTGGATCATGGGTCCAACGCTCTACCACTAGACCACAGCGCTCCTGTATATTTGAGCCTTCGTCTGATCGAAAAATAAAAAGTGCCCACCCGCCACATTTTTTCAAAATCCGGATGAGACTCTAAAAAAATATATTCTCTTGCCTAGTCATAACTAGAGTATTCACAAGGCTTAATATGTTTCAGCGGCCATAAATCAGATTAAATTATTCCGATCTCGCTGGTTATCGAACTCAGCTTTCATAGAGACACTGACAGAGTTTCGTTTAGATCCGATTAATATTAAAGGCCCTAGAGTGTTCACAAGGTGGACAATTGCATTTTTCAGAAAAACAAAGGCCAAAACTCCGGTGTTACTGACCCAATTTGGATGGTTTTCGAACTTGTCCGAGCTTTTATTAAAATGAACAATCTGTGCATGTTTAGTAAAGATCAAATAATAAATAAAGGTGCTAGAGTGTTCACAAGGCTAAATATGGCATTTTTCAGAAAAACAAGGGCCATAACTCCGGTGAAATCATTCCGATCTCGCTGGTTTCCAAACTTATGCAACACTGGCAAAGTTTCGTTAAGATCCGTTTAATATTGAACCCTAGAGTGTTCACAAGGCAGAAATAGCATTTTTCAGAAAAAAAAGGGCCATAACTGCGGTTTTCAAACTTGTCCCAGCTTTCGTTAATATTAATAATCTATACAAGTTTGGTAAAGATCAAATAATAAATGAAGGTGCTAGAGTGTTCACAAGGCTTAATATGGCATTTTTCAACAAAACAAGGCCATAACTCCGGTGAAATTATTCCGATCAGACTGGATTTCGAACTTGTCGGAGATTTCCTTGATATAAAAACTCTGGCAAAGTTTTGTTAGATCCGATTAATAATGAAGCCCCTAGAGTGTTCATATGGCAAAAGTTAACGGACAGACAGACAGACGGACGACGGACAACAAGCTCTCCTGGCGTTTTGCCAGTAGAGCTAAAAACTTACATGAACACTGTATATTGCTCGCATTTAAGATAATAGGCCCAACCAATAGGGTCTGTGGAGGCTCTACTGGCTAAAGATAAAGTTTATGTATAAGGGGCCATAACTCTTTAAAAGATCGTTCAACTGAAGCATGGTGATGATATACGCAACTAGGTTTGGTACTGATCATCCCTGACAAGCGGTCTCTAAAGAGCCCATACTCATCAAAAATCGGTAAACTGGAACACGACGATGATATGATGATCAACACTGTAAAGTTTCGTTGAAAAATAGCATTTTATCTAAATCAAGGGCATGACTCTGCTGTTATTGTTCTATTCCTATCAGGCTGTTTTTTAAAACATGTCCAAGCATTTATTAATCTTTAGCAATGTGAAAAAGATTGGTAAAAATCAGATAAAAAAATATTTCCCTACCGTTTAAACGAGGCAAAATGTAGCATTTTTAACGAAATAAAGGGCCATAACTCCCCTAGTACTAGTCCGAACTGGCTGGTTTCGAAACTGTTCAAGCTTTTATTGACATGAACAATCTGGTAGAGTTTGGTAAAGATCGGATGAAACATAAAGGCCCTATTCATAATTTTGATAATGCATCATCAAAATAAACTGACCAATCAGTGACCAGGAAACCTGAGACCTCTAACTTCTGGTAGGTGATAAACTCGATCTTTATCCTTGCAGTTCAACCAAGTTTACTGTTATAATTAAGGTATTTACAGTGTGACTATTTAAAAAACCCTGCATATTTCATGCATGTTCATGTAAATTGATTCGATATATTTACCACTCAAAATGGAATCTTGAAAATTATTATCTTTCTTACTCGGTCAATGATTTTTATTTTACTACAGAATTTAAGGATAAAAACCGAGTAATATAAATTTTATCACCTAATGAAAATAAAGTAAAATCTCTACATTTTGGCAATGAAAAAATATGAATTGTCTAAAAGAGGCAACATAGAGCATTTTAACTAATTCAAGGGCCATGACCAGTTACTGTTCCGATCTGACTGCTTTTTTAGCTTCTCTGAGCTTTTATTGCTAATAACAATCTGTTCAAGTTTGGTAAAAATCAGATGAAAAAGAAAAGAAAACCCTAATATTTAAACAAGGTAAACTATAACATGTTTAACTTATTCAAGGGCCATACCCTTGCTGTTACTGGTCCGATTATACTGGTTTTCGAACTTGTTCGAGCTTGCATTGATATTAACACTCTGGTAAGTTTGGTAAAGATTAAATGAAAAACGAAGGCCTATTGTCTTAACGAGACAATTGTTATCGAAACATTGTAATTTAAATCGAAAATGAATATAATTTGAAAAGATTATAAAATAATATTATCCCAAAATTTACAAAGTTAAACATGACCATTCCTTTGCAAAATTACCTTATTTCCATGCATTGTCACGTATTGGGGCTATACCTGTAGTAAGAGATTACTGTTCTCTAAATAAGTTATGTTTCTAGTGACCGACATCAACTATTAAAATTAAAATAAATAATAAAAGTTAACTAAAACGTCGGAAGTTTTTATTCATGTGTCCGGAATGTGTAGTTATTTGTTGGTTCAAGCGACACATTTATGCCTTGTTTTTAAATTTATATTGTAAACAACTAAATGTGCAATTACATATATAACATGTGTATCATCGCTCTAATGATTTTGAATGGCTATGGTACAAAACATGTATTGATTTTTTTCTCTCTTGTGCGATTTATACTACACTCTTGGGCGAGAAGCAGTATCAATCGCATATACTCGAAATGTTATGACCAGTCACTCGATGTTCACGTCAATGCCGAATATTTGCAATGATCTATGTTCAATGTTCATAAAAATCATTCATACTTATGCGAAAACGAAAAACAAAATATATCATTCAATTTAAATTTAGAACATGAGCCCTATTTATTTTTTATTTAACAGTAGATAACCTCACACAAATGTGAGGTAATATGAAACCAATTTGGCCGATGCACGAAATCAAAAAGATAAGTTCTCATTTCAAAAACTTAATTGTTCCGCCCATGAAGTGAAGTCAAATAGACGTCGTATCACAACAAGTATTTGACGGATGTCCGGTTAATTTTTTTTTAAGTTCTAGAGTTAGAATGTTACGAAAGGGGTAAGATTGTATTTACTCAAATTTTACACGAGTAAAGTAATTGAATAATTCTGTAAATGTATGTAACAAATAAAATTGTATTCTGGTGGAAACGAAACGCATAGAAAATTTACGTCACGTCAAAGCGGAAAATGATAACAAATGTACATTGAGTAAAGAAATGTAATTGAATTGAATTGGGGTTTTAAGGAACACCAACACACGAAAAGGTTATATGGCGCCTAAAAGGCATGAACATGCCAGGCTCATCTTCCATGTACATCGAGATAAAATATGGAAAATGGGCCTATAACCTTCTCACCCTGAACTGCAGAGTTGCTGCAAATTCTATCGTAGAAACTCCATTTACGCTGAAGCCACGTTATTGTTTTTCTGCCACTGCTTTTTTGATGCGAGCGAGATAGCACCTGAAACAATGCAGGGATCATGATGAAGACCTTTAATGAACATGAACAAAAAATGATAAAATGAACATGAATTTGGGGGGATTCTACCCATCTGCCTACCCCTCCAAAGGGATCTGCAGCGGCCCTATTCTTTGCCCCGTGACCAAACGGGGGCACCCGGGAACCACACGGGGCAAAGAAATGTAAAAATTCCTGACACTAATACAACAACGATATGTAACAGGTATCATGAAGTAGTTCAATTGAATTGAATGTTGTTTAACGGCTCATCAACACAGTATAGGTTATTTAGAGCCGCCCCAGAGAGAGTGGAAGGATACGTAGGAATCCGGGAACCTGCCCTACTCTTATTATCGAATAGATTCCTGTTTCTTTTACGTGCTCGGAGGATAGACCGATACACGGGACCGCCCGGTTTACGTCCCCATCCGACGGACGAGGCTAAGGGAAAGCGTCTTTCCCAAGAACATAATTACAATAAAAGTCTGTTACATCATTGTAATTCCATTTTCATGGTAACTTTGTTAAAAACGATTTAAACAACTTGGCCATTCTGATTCCCATTAAAATATATTCCCATTAAAATATATGATATCTATTTAAACAAAGAATTAAAATAAGAAAAAAAGTGAAATTAATGATACAATATAATGAGAGACATAACACAGTATGTTGTACTAACATAACAAAAAAAAGGAGTAATGACCCTAAATCTCTTTAAATAACCGTCTTACTTTTGTCCGTAAGCTCAGAAGGCGATTTGAAAGCGTTTTTTTAATAGAAGAAGAAAGAAGAATTTTCTTTATTGACAAACTATTACATAGTTTTTCATCATATAAACATACATTTTACAAATATAATTTGACCACAATAACAAGATTAGTACAGGTTCATTATTTATGAATTAATATGAAAAAAAAAGAAAAAAAGGAGATATATCATGGAGAAAAAAATAAATATATATATATAGGAATCAAAATCTAATACGGTACAATAGAACAATTGTATTATAGTGAGGATGAACGAGATTATAAGTTATTTATCATGGTACGTCTTAAAGAGAAAGCTTCTGAGATGTATTTGCTAAAATTGATAACATTTTCTAAATCCAAACTGAGCATCGGATATTTTATTATTATCGTCACACCATTTATCGATACGTTTATTTAAGATGCTTGAAAACAGTTTGCCCATACTACTGACCAAGGTTATGCCTCTGTAATTATTTTCGATATTCAAGTTTATTTCCCTTTTTATGTAATGCTATCATATATCCTTTCGTCCACTTTTCTGGAAAAACTCCAGAATCAAAAATCGCATTGAAAATATCAGTTATATACCCCGCCAATATATCACAGGTTGATATAAAGTATTCGTTCAATATATTGTCGCCGGCGGCGGCTTTATTTTTGCGTAGCGACTTAATCGCTGCCTCTACTTCCGGAATAATTATAGGCATGTCTAATTCATTAAAAATAGGATAATTATCATCAAAATTATGGTTATTGTTAAAAGATTCAGCTTCGTCATTTTTCGCGTTTTTTATGTCCTTAAATAAGTCTTTAAAATATGTATGAATCTCATCTAGGGTGATATCGGTATTGTTTTGCTTTTTTCTATTAAACAGTTTCCAAAAATCGCGTGGTTTTGAATGTCGCATCTGTTCCAGTTCTTTCATTTGTCTTTATTTATATGCACGTCTTTTTTTCTTTATTATTGCTTTATAGCTCGCTTTTTTATCAGAAAGCGAAGTTCTATTTAAATTTGATTTATTCGTATTAAACAAAAATAACGCCTCTTTGTATAACTGCTTAGCCTGGCGACAATCATCATCAAACCATTTGTTTGAGTCCGAGTTTACAGACTGAAACCCATTCTTAACCGTTCTCTGTTTTACAAACAAGAGGTCACCAGCCTCTGTCATTAAATTGGTAAAACTCGCCACTACGTTATTAATACTATCTTTATCACGAATATTCATATCATTTACAATTGATGTGAATACCGGTAACTTGCCAATTATCCTATTACGGAATAATTCTTTATTCGCCTCATTCCATTTACATGAGTTGTATTCGCGATCACACGGATTAGTATTAACTGTACGATTCATAGTATTTACAGCGAACGATAAAGGTGCACGATCGCTGAATTCTGTGAAATTGCCGATTTTAAAATTGTTAACAAGCGGAAAATCAATTTCTTTCAATAACAAATAATCAATAACGCTACATGCTTTCCGATTCACGTATGTAAATGCGCCCACACCACAATCAAAACCTAAGCGTCCGTTAGCTTTTACACAAATCGAGTAATTTAACCCCTTGGGCGTTTGAAACACTGTCTTGTGAGAATCGCTCTAAAGGGTTATCTGGAATATAATCAGTTGCGTCAATTTCATCGACAATCCTATCGAAAAGAATATAATCTTTTTTAATAGACTTTATTTTAAACTGATGCCCCTGCGGAAAATTCAAATGTTCAATTCATCAAACACGAAACAAATTTGGTAAAGTACATAAGCTTATAATACAAGCTAAGTAGTATAACTCTGACTGCCGTACCTTCAGACGTTACTATTTAAGAAGTAATGATTATACACAATTCTATATAAAACTGTCACCGTCTGGTGAGGCGCGTAAGTGTCACCATTTGAACGAAATGCATCAATTTGGGATGAACATACAGACGATCGAACGAACAGACACACCAAACGAATTTTCTCTCCTTAACTTTACATATATATAGATGTACGTCATACAAATAAACCAAGAAATAAGTAGCGTTATTCTATGAGATTGTAATAAAAAAATCAACGAACGTATGCAATACTGAACTTGCAAAAACAAGCTATTATATAAAATTCTGTTTACTTAGAAATATGTATACATTTTAATAAACTTAATTGTTCATGATTAAGTGTCACAAACACCTATGTCTCCAGCTATGCTATTTCGAGCGATTTCGTTCGACTCTAGGTTTTACATTATCACATTAACTTGCCACGTATAAAATAGATTAATATACATGTACATTTTAAGAAGTAAGCGGTTCAGATGTGTGTCTGTAACACAACAAATAGTGGGACTTTCATGAACTACAATTTAATTGTGTGTTGCATCGCCTTGGCAAATCAACTAACCTCTCATGTAAAAGTTTTAACATTAACATGAATTGAAGTTGTAGGTGTAATGCGTGATAAGACTGAGAAGTCGGCAAATTTATTAACATAAACATTATAACAAGAGGCCCAAGAAGGCCTGTGGTTGCTCTACTTGCTTAAATGGCTCTTATATCAAGGGTTGTCATCACAAACAACTATTATTAACAATCTGGTAAAGATCGAATGAAAAATGAAGGCCCCGTCGTCTTAACAAGGCAAACTATAGCCTATAGCATTTTGAACTAAATCAAGGGCCATTTCTTTAATGTCTTATTATTAGTACTGGTCACAAATACTTTATTGGGTGGGCCTCATTATCTGAAAAAAAGTCGAATATCACACTTTGCTCATGAAAATGTATGGCTAACTGTGATTTACAGTTACCATTTACAGTAAACTATACAAAATGTCCCCCCCCCCCTCGCCCCCCCCCCCCCCCCCCCCCCCCCCCCCACCCAGCCCTCCAAATACAATAGCCTCGAAATATGTATTATGGACATTGGCAGGTCAAGTTTTGACAAGAAGTTTTATCAAGTGCTACAAGCGTCTCACGGACAAAAAGCGTCACTTTTTCAAATTTTGTGCGGACAAAAAGCGCCATGCGGACAAAAAGCATCATTTTTTTCTGCGGACAAAAAGCGTCACTTTTTCAAATTTTGTGCGGACAAAAAGCGCCATGCGGACAAAAAGCATCATTTTTCATTTTTTTCTGCGGACAAAAAGCGCCGCGCGGACAAAAAGCGTCACTTTTTCAAATTTTGTGCGGACAAAAAGCGCCGCGCGGACAAAAAGAGTCACTTTTTCAAATTTTCTGCGGACAAAAAGCGCCATGCGGACAAAAGGCATCATTTTTTCATTTTTTTCTGCGGACAAAAAGCGTCAGTTTTTCAAATTTTGTGCGGACAAAAAGGGCCGCGGACAAAAAGCGCCGTGCGGACAAAAAGCACTGTCACAACCGGACATGGTCGTGGTAGTGGAAGTTAACACTTGAGTGATGATTTCCAACTGGTGAATCCCTCTCTGATTAGAAAAACAATGACTTATATGCACAAATCTTAAGATATTGACAAAAATGATGTTTTTAACAAGTAGACAAAAACTGGGTTCCTTTACACCAGGAACACAACTGGTAAACCAAAACTGGAGTCCTTTACACATGTTAATACGAAATATGACTGTACGAGTTTCATATGAGTTTTTAATCCATTTGGTGGTTATGAAGCTTGTGGGTTACTTCAAGAAAGTTGGCATTGATAAGTTAGTATTTCATAGAAATAGAGTAACTTTAAAAGACAATCCAGTAACATCAATTATAACATGAGCACTATAAGAATCTTTACCAAGAGTATTTTACAGACACAGTTATTTGACAGATTTATAACCTAAAACCCTGTCAAAACGGCAGGATATCTGCGAACTGTTGTCGTGTGAGCTGAACGTCATCGATATTGGCAGTTGTACGGTGTGGTCAAGATTTTTTCCGACGTCAAATGTTATTGCTTTCATTACAATAGGCTAGAGAAAGGAAGAGATAGTGGCATACTACCTATATGGGGTTAAGTCAATGCCTGAATATAATTACAATTTAGCTCAATGACTGTGTCAGGTATACGTTATGCAAGAGTTATAACGTAAAACTCATTTTGCAACTGAACTAAATATCTTGAATTTCCACTGAATATTTACATTTTATGGAAAGTCTAAGGATTTCTTCGATATAAAAAATCGTGACATGAACTAGTATGTGCTTCCTAATTTTGCTTCATGCGTATTTTCGAAAAACATGGGGAGAGAATGAGATTTGAGGCAAATATCTTCAATTATAAAAAAAAGAAATATAAATTAAGAAACAAACTGCTTGTAAATTGTCGTTTAAAGTTGTAGTAGTCCAATTTGTCTATTTGTGAACGCAAAAAATGTAGTGTTTTTTTTGTTGTTTTGTTTTGTTTCCCCCTTTTTTTGCTATGCGTCGGTTTTCATGATTTCAGCGAATATTAACATGACATTCAGTTCTATATTAACATGACATTCAGTTCTATGAAAATTATTAAATTGATGAAAACATTTAGTACGAATCATCAGCTGCAGGCACTGTTTTGATTTCTTCCTCTATAAAAAATAAGTTTCAACACTTGTTTATAAGAAACAAATTGAAAAAAATATATAACTTAAGATTTGGAGACGAAACACACACATTTGCAAATAATGATGAAAAAAAAAAAACAACATAAAATAATACATATGATCATTTTTAAATTGTAAACACAGTTTTAAACACTTATGATATGCATTTAGTGAAATTATTTGGTTTGAGGTACAACTCTACGGCAACAGAAACATACTGGTTTTCAAAATTTTATTTAAAGCAAACCGCGTGGACCTGAATATTGTTCTACGTTCTATTGCATACGTTCTAAATGGCAGTTACAAATACAGTTACGCATAATCGTGCATTTTTTTATTATAGGATCTTCCAATGAAAAATAGAATCTTAAACCAAAGTGTACGTTAGAGGTTGAACGCCTCTTGTGTACTTAGGAACACCATCGAAAACATATGACGTAGTTCAATTATATGTGCGGCTGTGAACACAGTTTAAATACGTTTAAAGCTACAGACGCCCTATATCAATCGATTTCTTCTTTGTAGGCGTGTCTTCATTTGTAACTTCATGTTCACCAGCTCATGTCGAAATCGGGTATTTAAGCGAGCAAATATAGCGCATGAAATCATAGGTAGCGCCGTGGTGTAATGGTTAGCATCGCGGCTTAGTAACCCAGGGATCGTGCGTTCAATCCCAGCCAGGACCGAATTTGGGTTAATTAACGAAATATTTCATAAGAGTATTTCCTACCTTACCAGTCCTTCGGATGAGACTTTAAACCGAGGTCTGCTCGCTAAAATGCTTCGTGCAATACAGCGAGGATAAATAAACGCTTATACACACGCATGAAATCATTTACTGTATATACATCGACCAGTGCACATCGTACCTATACACAGGTAACAGTAATTTTTACCGAAAAAAAAAGTTAGCTTCTTTCGGGGCTCGAACACATGACCTTCTGATTTCAAGTCCTGTGCTCTATCCACTGAACTACAACGCTACTTGAGAAAATAGTATACTAACTACCATATATTATGAGTCAAAATAACTTAACATATTTGAACGCAACTAAAGATGGTTCAATAAATATACAGTCCATATTGTCGCACGTGTAAAT
This sequence comes from Cyrtodaria siliqua, assembly GCA_037043455.1. Classification (NCBI taxonomy): domain Eukaryota; kingdom Metazoa; phylum Mollusca; class Bivalvia; order Adapedonta; family Hiatellidae; genus Cyrtodaria; species Cyrtodaria siliqua. The sequence goes on along the minus strand of JAWPHD010001715.1, from coordinate 285,733 downwards.
TAACATTGCCTGGTGTAATACTGTATCTTATCAATATGAAACTAATACTTCGTCTCAAATCAACCATATATCGACTTGTTATTTAGCGCTTGATGAGTTTTATGCGCGCTCTTGTTATTACGTAATGCCTATTTAGAGTTAAAAATGTTTCAAAATACCAATAAATAGCAGTGGTCTAGAGGTTCAGCGTACATCTTTCAAATCTTACAAGTGCAAGACTGTGGTTCAAATCCCGTTCCGGGCAACTATTTTTTTATCACATATATTCTGGAGCCGTATATTTATCGATGTTACCTGTACGGAGGCTAAATAAAATGTGGAATTTTACGTATCGATTTCTCCTTATATACCGACTTTTGGGGTGTTCGTCGATTTGAAACTACTTCACACGTGACTTATTCATATTCATGAGTTATTGCCAGTTAAAATAGGGACTGTACAGCTTTAAGGTGTATTTCAGTGAAGTTTTGTAAAATATTTTTTGTTCTAATGCAATTTTTTCGAATTTGAAATACATTGTTAATTTCCCGCTACCATTAGAATTACACCGACAACCTTTGACGCCGCGATACTACGACTATTCATACTTAATTAAGAATACATAGTTTAAAGGTTTACGTCGGGATATAAATGGTTGTCTCCAAAGTCAACGACTACCACACAAATGTCTTACTTCCATCCAAACGTTTCAGCATTGATTTCATAAAATGTTTATAGCAAAGTTCTGTAATTTAGAATTGGGGTTATTTCAGTATACAATGTTCAAGAAAGAGCGTTAAATAAGACACGTGTTGGTACTGTGTATTCCAGACACGTGTTGGTACTGTGTATTCCAGACACGTGTTGGTACTGTGTATTCCAGACACGTGTTGGTACTGTGTATTCCACATTAAATAAGACACGTGTTGGTACTGTGTATTCCAGACACGTGTTGGTACTGTGTATTCCAGACACGTGTTGGTACTGTGTATTCCAGACACGTGTTGGTACTGTGTATTCCAGACACGTGTTGGTACTGTGTATTCCAGATTGCAATTGGTATGATAGTACAGTACGTCTTTATAGTGAAATACATCATCGAAATGTCTTATTCCTAATACAATATTGCAGTTGCACGCCAACTGAAAGCTGGAATAGTGTTATTAAAGTATAAACATTCGACTCATGTTTTTTTGCTTTTGTTGTTTTTTTTCTGTTTTTTTGAATTCCTTCTATTTCAGTTTACCAGAAAATCAAGACGTTACTTCTATTGCAATTAGTTTGAGATTGAGTGGTACAACTTCACAGGCTTACTAATCTGGGAAACTAAAGGGCTTCACTCAGACTTCACCATGGTTGACTTGCAACATATAGAGATAACAGTGTATTAACTACGCAATCATACACGAATATGAATAGACTTAAACAGGTTTAGATTTGACAATCAGTTTGGATATTTAAAACAAATAGTTCTACTGGCCATGAGTGAATTTGTTTCCGACACACCGGCAGCGATGCCAGACGATAACATATCCTGCCAGACACACCAGTCCGCAGTAAGATTAGCAGATGTTTATCCGAGTGGATGTCAGGAACATCTTAAACGCATCTATGGCTTCGTGGTTCCATGCTTAGCGGTCTTCGTCTTTTTTGCAAATGCCATGATTATCTCAGTTTTTTTAAAGCCGCATATTAGGTCTCACACCACTTTTATTTTGACTCTGATTGCGGTTGCGGACAGTCTGAACCTCCTGTGCCCGTCGATAACGTACGTCTATTATTTTACACTGGGCTATTATATCGATCCTATACCGTTTGTTTTCTGCAAATGGACGTACTTTCTAACGGACGTTTTCAGAGATATGTTCAACCTTATTTCGCTCTGGCTGACGGTCCTATTGGCATACGTTAGATACAGATGCATAAACACTCCATTTCGTGCACGTGTTGTTCACAGCCATCGGAACCTGACGTTGGCTGTTTGTGGTATTGTTATCATGGCCATGATAGTTCATATTCCGACGATGTTCATTTTTGAGTTTACCTCAATAACAACTCGGCCCTTCAGTAACAGAAACGAGACTTACGAAGCTTGCGTCTTTACCAGTGCCAAAATATTTCCCTTTCAGGAAGAGAATTCGTGTTCCATGAGGAAAGGTTTGATGTGGATTGAAGTGGTCATTCATTCATTTGTGCCCTGTGCGATACTCCTATTCCTAAATATAACTATATTATGGAAGCTGAGAATGGCGGAGATAACAAGAGGATCATTACACATACGCGGTTCTGTGTTGAAAACTAGTAGCGATTACAACAACCACGCTAATGTTGATGATGATGAAAATAAGGAAGCTAAGCAAACAGACAGAATAATACATGAAACAGACCAGTGTGGTGATATTCAGGATAACGTTCAAGATCAAGAGAATTCTGACGGAAATGAAGCTATTATTGGAAATGACAAAATGGATTCAAACCCGACGACCGAAAGTCGTGTACATAGTTTAGAAACCACCCTTACAGAAAAGAATAAAACTGATATCAAACAAACACAGAGAACAACATCGTCTGGCTCAAATTCCGTATTTAAATCACAAAAAATAACAAAATGTGAGGAGAGCTCTAACGGTATAGGTTCGACACTTAGATCAAGTCAGAGTAAAATACAATTCTCGAGTTCCAAAAAAGCAAGCGTTTGCAGTTGTGATTCGGCTTATGAACGCTTGAACAGAGAAAGCAAACGGACATCGCGGTTGATCATTATTGTCGTCACCCTTATTACGACGCACGAACTCCCTTTATCCGTGTTAAGGGCCCACGCACTAGCCACTAGAGAGGGGCCAATTCCTCTTAACCTGTTTGGTTGCGCAACTGTATTTATGTTGCTATGGCAATACGTGACGTATCCACTGACATTTCTTATTTACTTCTGGATGAGTTCGGTATTCAGGAAAGAGATATGGAAGACGATAACATGTAGGTTATGGTGTCACCCAGAGAATGGACCTAAGCCGCGAGAAAATAACGTATTTATGAGCCCGTGTTCCATTAGAAAGACACTGAGTAAAAGTGTCGAGGCGTGTAAACTAGGTCATCAGCACAAGTGTGCCATAACAAATACTGATACAATCTAGTTTGTGTAATCATTATTTCACATATGATAGCGTTGAACGACTACATTTCCTTTAAGATACACTGAAGGAAATTCGCTTAAAGCTACAGAGTCCCTATATCAATAGATTTCTTCTTTGTAGGCGTGTCTTTCTTTGTAATTTATGTTCACCAGCTCATGTCGAAATCGGGTATTTAAGCGAGCAAATATAGCGTAGGAAATCATTTACTGTATATACATCGATCAGGGCACATCGTACCTATACACAGGTAACAGTAATTTTTACAGAAAAAAAAAGTTAGCTTCTTTCGGGTCTCGAACACACGACCTTCTGATTTCAAGTCCGGTGCTCTATCCACTGAACTACAACGCTATTTGAGAAAATAGTATACTAACTACCATTTATTATGAGGCAAAATAACTTTTACATATTTGAACGCAACTAAAGATGGATCACTAAATATGTAGTCCATATTGTCGCAAGTGTAAATTAACATTGCCTGGTGTAATACTGTATGTTATTAATATGAAACTAATACTTCGCCTCAAATCAACCAAATCTCGACTTGTTATTTAGCGCTTGATGAGTTTGTATTCGCGCGCTTGTTGTTACGTAATGCCTATTTAGTGTTAAAACTGCTACAACATACCAATAAATAGCAGTGGTCTAGTGGTTCAGCGTACAACTTTCAAAACTTACAAGTGCAAGGCTGTGGTTCAAATCCCGTTCCGGGCAACTGTTTTTTAATCACATATTTTTTGGAGCCGTATATTTATCGATGTTACCTGTACGGAGGCTAAATAAAAATGTGAAATTTTACGCATCGATTTCTCCTTATATACCGACTTTTGGGGTGTTCGTCGATTTGAAACTACTTCACACGTGACTCATTCATATTCATGAGCTATTACCAGTTAAAATAGGGACTGTACAGCTTTAAAGAAACATATCAGTTGTCGGAGTGAGAGAAATATGACACATTAGGAATCACAATTTGATAACTGAACGAGCTGGGATGTCAGGTGGTCGCTATTTCCTCATCAGGATCCCATGTTTAGTAAAATAATAAACTGGGGATTGTAAAGCTTCATCTTCACTAACCGAAATAAGCAAGAATCTCCGGATCTCAATGCTATTATAAGCTATGATATTGATAGTTTCTCATGATCTTTGTCTCTCAAACTAACAGAAGAAGAGTAATCAGATGAGTTAATAATATTAGTTTCGCTGTAATCCGTCTGAGATTCAGCTGGGCTAATATCAAGAGATGTTTTAACCATGTATTATAAGATTGGCTAACGAAAATATCAGCCAAATCAATGCAGAACAAAGATCACTGCTGGCATGGCGCAGTCGCAAGCGCGGCGGATTTGTAAACGGAGGCTCCGAGTTCAATCCTCCGTGGTGCCACTGAGTTTCCTTGGTGTGTTCTTGGGCAAGACACTTTCCCTTTGCCTCGTCCTTCGGATGGGGATGTAAACCGGGCGGTCCCGTGTATCCTCCGAGCACGTTAAAGAACCATCGGAATCTATTCGATAATACGAGTAGGGAACGGTTCCCGGATTCCTATGTATCCTTCCCCTATCTCTGGGGCGGCTCTAAATAGCCTATACTATGTTGATGAGCCGTTAAATTAAATTCAATTATTTTTGCCATAGCTCGAGTAACTGAACATGTCTGATACAAGTCAGGTAATTCCTGTTCACAGGGATTAGTGGATCGATCCTAAGAAGGTTTGTCAGATATAAGTGGATTAACCACGAACTTATCTCCAGCTAGATCGTTGCTTAGTAACAAATGGACACCTTAAAATTGTAAATACGATCTTATTCCCACAAATCTAGTAACTAAATATGATGAAAAATAACAATTACACTAGTAGCAGAATAAAAATAAGTATAAAAGTCGAACAAGAAGTACAGCTTTAGCAGAACAGTAAACACAGGAACATGCAAATCGACAAATGAATGGCAATGTTAAGGAATAAAGGAATATGACGTTACAAACACAAAAAGGTTGGCAATAGGGCTACCGTCTTGGAACGGTCAGTGGCAAAGAATGCCGCTTGGGGTTTAACCCAGGTTCTAGGGTGCACCAAACAGGTCATCCCAATAAAACGGGACAGTGTAAATAAAGAAATGCCCGCCATGAACTATTCTCTAACCAACAAGGCAGAATTAATAGGGAATATAAGTAAAACACAAAGATAGGCGTGTATATATAAATACAAAACAACAATAGCCTAGAAAGCCACAAAGAAGGTACTCAATGACTTGGTAGAAGCCAGAGCAACAAGAGAATAAACCATTGAGGGCACGACAAGACAAGAATGCAGACAAACACAAACGTCACCGTCCTTTTGGGCTTTAGTTAGACGTCATCATAGGTCTAAGCTCGTCCGATCATCGCAAATTTAGAGAGAAAAGCATAGTGGCGAACTGTAAATGGGTCCACCACCAAGCATGCTGTGCGTTGCAAAATGATAGGGTCATAACCTCTTTTGATAAACCTTTTAACAAGTTTAACAAAGATAGTATGAAAGTGATCATGACCAAGGATCTTACAAAGTTTGTAAATCATGTCACCATAGAAGTCAGGCTGTGATAGTCTGTGTCGCAAAAGGTGTTACGAAGTTTATGGTAACGGTAGACATGATGGTTTAGCTTTTTAGTCATACAAATATTACGAATATTACGAATATTAAAGTTCTCAACTCGAGTACAAGCTCTAGAAAAACTAATAAGTTGAGCCAGATAGACCCCATAAGAAGTAAAATATCAAAATTAAAATCATCTCTCTTGTCATAGATTTAGCTAATTATGTCATTTTCATTAGAAATAAATACTGATAAAGGTGATCCTTTGAGAGCAACAAACACAATTCAGAGAATAAAGCAGCAGACTCGGTTTTATTGACGTAAATCGAAAAAAGAAGCGATAGTATCAGACATATTAGCTTTGTTAAGTTATTTAGGATATATATTATTAACCATAGTAGAAAGAAAATGGTTACCAATGTTCAATATGTCATCCAGATACCGAGAGGTGTCATGAAATGATTCAATAACATCTGCCTTTGTATCTTGTGAAAAACTCAGTCTTCTCAGAAAAAGCTAATATAAGAGACTGAGAAGCTCCTGCGTCGCGTTATATCTTCAGCCAAGTATGCTTCATAAGTCTCCATAATAGAATCACACTGGGATTTTATGACCTCAGACATTGGATTGTTTCCAAAACAAGAGGTTTAGACTTTTAAGGGCTGAGACCAGTAGGTTTTGTACTCTCTTTTTGTTGTTACTTCCTTTTCAAAGTTAAGCATTCAGAAATCAGGTGATATTCTTTGCAATAAGTGCAAGTAGTTTGAGATAATGATATTGTATTAGTCTTCTCATTAGATGCTTGATGTTTGTAATGTTCCAGACTGAGGTTTGGAAGTATTGTCCGGTGAGTGAGAGAGTGAGAGAATTTCTTAAATAATTCTGCCGATGAGGGTTTGATTGTGAACAAAAGAGACATTGTGAGTTAACGAATAATCATCCGCTAAACGCACACAATCTTCCGATGTTTGACCATCATTGTTAATGCACCTTTTGAACAAATACTGAAAAGTGGATCCCATGGTAGCAACAAACACAAACAAGAGATAAAAGTAGCCGACTTGGTTTTATTGGGTCTGTTCATGAGGGGTAAGCCCCGTGTGGTTCCCGGGGGCCCCGTTTGGTCACGGGGCAAAAAATAGAGCCACTGCAGATCCCTTTGGAGGGCTAGGCAGAGGGGTAGAATCCCCCCCCCCCCCCCACCCCAATTCATGTTCATTTTATCATTTTTTGTTCATGTTCATTAAAGGTCTTCATCATGATCCCTGCATTGTTTCAGGTGCCATCTCGCTCACTTCAAAAGAGCAGTGGCAGAAAAATAATAAACGTGGCTCCAGCGTAAATGGAGTTTCTACGATAGAATTTGCAGCAACTCTGCAGTTCAGGGTGAGAAGGTTCTAGGCCCATTTTCCATATTTTATCTCGATGTACATGGAGGATGAGCCTGGCATGTTCATGACTGTTAGGCGCCATATAACCTTTCATGTGTGCGCGTTAAAACCCAATTCAATTCAAGTCATGAGGGGTAATGTGAAGTGCCTCCTAGCACCGGATTAAGCGATATTTTACTTTCAAACCACAAATATTGGGTTTGATTATCCCAAATAGAATGTGAGCCATACACTTTTTTGTTACCATCTCAAGGGACAAATTCTTACTAGTACCATGTTATTGAGTACCTTGTAGAGAAACAAAAAATCCATGATAGCAGTGTGAACAGGGTAGCTGATTCCTGTTATTAGAGTTATCTCCCCCTTTTAAGCAAAACTCTTGTTTCTTTAAAAAATCGTTTTCGCTGAAACTAGAAGAGCTACAGGTCTAATATTTTGCATGTATTATACATTTAGGGTCCTCTACAAAGTATTTATAAAATGGTGACCCCAGGGTCAAATATGGCCCAGCCCCGGGGGTAAAAATGTTTCATACAGTTATATAGGAAATCTTTAAAAATAAATAGTTTTGTCTAAAACTGTAAGAGCTAGAGGTCATTTATTATGCATGAAGCATAAGTTTATGGTCCACTAGCAAGTTTGTTAAAATGTTGACCCTGGGGTCATATCTGGCTCCGCCCCAGGGGTCATATATTTACATAGAGTCGTATAGAAACATCTTTAAAATATCTTCTTTAAAAAAACAAGAGCCGGAGGTCTACTATTTTGCATATTGTACAAGCTTATGGTTCTCTACCACTTTTGTTGAAATCGTGACTCTGTGTCCAACTATAGCCCGGTTCTGGGGTTATTGAATTGAATTGGGTTTTAAGGCGCACCAACACATGAAAGGTTATATGGCGCCTAACAGGCATGAACATACCAGGCTCATTCTCCATGTACATCGAGATAAAATATGGAGAATGGGCATAGGACCGTCTCACCCTAAACTGCAGAGTTGCCGCAAATTCTATTGTAGACACTCCATTTACGCTGGAGCCACGTTTATTGTTTATCTGCCACTGCTCTTAGTTATGTGAGCGAGATGGCACCTGAAACAATGCAGGGGTCATGATGAAGACCTTTAATGAGCATAATATATAGCAAAGAGTTATATAGGAAAGTCCATAAAAATATTGTTTTTCTGATACTACAAGAGCTAGACGTCTAATACGATGCATGTAGCATAAGAGTATCGATTTCTACCAATTTATTTCGTTCAAATGGTGATCTTATGGTCAAATTTCGCCCGGTCCCGGGGGTCACATATTTACATAGAGTTATGTACGAACGTCTATAAACATCTTCTCTGAAACTACAAGAGCTAGAGGTGTAATAAGCTACATGTAGCTTAAGATTATTGTCCTGTACCAAATAATTTAAATGGTGTCGTCCCTTGAATCAAGCCTGTGTCGTCCCTTGAATCAAGCCTGGAATCAAATTTGGCCCTGTCCCGGGGGTAACACTATAACATTGAATTATATAGGAAAACATATTCAAACAGCTTCTCTGATACTTCAAAATCTAAATAATAGTTCGCATGTACCATAAGCTTATGATCGTCTACCTAGTTTGTTCAAATGGTGTCAAATATGGCCACTAAGGGAGTCAAAAGAAATATATAGAGATTAGATAATGTGACTTTTGATAAGGTATTCCATTATGAAGACTTAACCATGTTTACAAATCGCATATTGAATAAATCCACGAACTAAAATCACAAAGTAGACCACTGCATTTTCGACAAATTGCAAAAAAAAACAGAAAGAAAAAACAAAGCCGTAATAAGGTTTAACTGTTGATTTTTAAGTGTTTGTTATACACATTTTAAAATAACCCGCCAAATTACGACAAAATTACACTACAAAAACAGTTTATCAAAACTCTATCCAGGTGTTCATCTCATATAATAATGCATATGTGTCGCTTAAAAGTATATGTTTATTCATGGGTTTTTGTAATATCCGTAATTGAATAAGTGTAAGATGAATTATCCATTTTTGACTTTTTTGTCTGGCTAGTTAAAGCTTTTTGTATTGTATCTATAGAAAGAAATATAAAAAGATCTGACAGGGAAAGTAGCATTCAAGGAGGTCAGTCAACCACAAAACACAGAAACAAACACGCAAACAGACAAACAAGAAGGCAAAAGTAATAATAAATACAAACGACATCACAAACACAAAAGGGTTGACATAGAGTTTTGATTCTCAAATGATGTAAGTTATGTGGTCAGTAGGTTTAGAATATACATATGTTGTAAAATTTGGCTGTTGTTGGCCTGATAGCTACTTTAACTGCTGTAGCACCTGTATGTCGGCTATAGCTTTTAGAGTAAACATCAGTAAACTAACCGTGATCCCCAAATGTAATCTATCTCGATGCACTGGGTACCGATTCTTATCTGGAAGAGTTTAATTATTTTTTTATATCTTATATGTATGTTATATTGTCACATTAAGTTATATTATTTAAATCAGATACTATGTACTGAGTATTCTTTCTTTGTCCTGTACTATCCCAAGGCATTAATTGCCAAGTTTATCAAAATATAAGGCTTGCATGCATATTGCAACTCGACATACATGAACTTGATGCTAACTTGCTAGATGTGAACAGATTCTTGGATATTACCTTTATGACGGATTAACATTTTAGTTTTATGTATTTTAATGCAGTCATCCTGCTTGAGCGCATACAGCCTGTTGATGCAGTGGATAGTATGGGGGACTTTAAATCCAGAGTACCCTGGTTCAAGCCTCACAGGAGCCAGTGAATTGTGTCAGTGTGTTCTTGGGCAAGATACTTTTACCCTCGTCCGTCGGATGGGGACGTAAACCAGGCGATCCCGTGTATCGCATGTTTTTTTCCTCCCATCATGTTAAAGAAACATATGTGTCTATTCGTCAGTAGGGCAGGTTCCTTAATGTTTCTAAATGCCTATATATCCACCCCCCCCCCCCCCCCCCCCACTCCCCCCCCCCCCCTCACACACAAACACACGCACACACTCCTTCTCTCTCTTCATTGGCAATACACCTGTTTTAGGTAATATTCATTCCACTTGCTCTTGCGTGCGCACAAATAGGGTTGATGCTACTATCTTAGGTTAATTCCATACTCTAAATCAAGTACGGAGAACATCACAACCTATGTTTAAATAGATGTTCATTCCTGTTGGCGCCATATAACATTTTTGTGTTGGTGCGCCGTAAAACCCCAATTCAAATCAATTCATCTTCGTCGATTCTTTTTTCAGTAACACAAAAATGGTTCGTGCAAATGCATATACTACTATTTTTACATTTCATATGCAGAATTCTTCATTGTGTTGTTTATGGGTGAGGCAATTCAGGTGTAAAAATCCTTAAATATGCATAAATTGTAATTAAAAAGTATTAAAATAGACAACTTTTAAGATTTTGCGTTGCAATATGCAATGTTTAATTCATGTATTTATGTGTAATACATAATCCAAATGTGTAATCATAATAAGTATTGCCATGACCCATACACCTAAAAAATACTTTTGTTAAAAAAAACACGTTAAACCGCACATTTCCTTTATCTAGAATCCTTTGGACTATGTGTTGTCTGTGCAATATATGTATATATCAGAACATGTTAATACTATTTATGTTGCTGTTACTTTGAGGAAGGCTTATACTTCCAGTCTGGCATGCGTCTCAACTTATCAGGCTTACTGAACACATACGTGCAATGCCATGGACATTGCTTAGTACTTAATTTCATCAATATATCATAACAATCCCTTATTCGTATTATAATATTATTTAAATCATGTAGAAAGGTTGTAAATTACTGATTCTTACAAGTTTACACATATATTGTAAAAAATAACAACTAAACTAAATGCATAAAAATGTGTCAATAGTGGGTGGGGTAAATTGACTTCTAATTTGAAGCAAAATAGAGATTTTAAACTGAATTCAGAGCTAAAAAAGAGCTTATTTACGCATTATGTAACTCAGTGAATTGTAAACTTAACTGCATCTTTAAAAAATACATCAATAATTATTCACACAAGCATGACATTCAAAAATGAACATCAAAAAATTATATGAAAGCGCTACAATGATAACCTATTAATGTTCGATTGTTTTTATATAAGCTACCTGTTCCAGATTGCTATCATGGAAAAATGTAATCTATATACATTGCTCTTTTCAAAAAGTGATGGTAGAATTTGTCCCTTGAGTTGGTAACAATATCGAAAATTTTGGGTCCTGGCTCAAGGCCTAAAAGGACCAGTAAGAAATAACACTACTGATTTGTAGTCGGGACGACATTTTACGGTCACCTCACAGCACTAAACAAACGCTAGTGTGAATGTCAATAAATACTGAAGAGTGGAACTCTTCAATTAAAATGAGTTTCAATAATATATCATGATGTGCCCAGTTCACTTGGATGCAAACCATCTATCAAATAACTGTCTTTTGGTTAGATCAAATTCAAAATGTGTTTGATCATGTGTTTGATCATTTTGTTGTTTTTACAATGTCTAAATGTTGGTATGTACGCCTTAGGGACAAATTCGTATGTCTTCAAACTCATTTATTTTATATGTTATAGTATACTGTTAAGTGAGAGTAAGCTACATTGGCTTTACCAATTAAACACTATGTAAAAAGTTATCTTCTTGTCGTACCTTTAACGGTTTGTTCTCTTGTTGCTCTGGCTTTTGCCAAGTCATTGAGTACTTACTTTGTGGCTTTCTAGGCTTTTGTTTTTTTATATTATATATACATGATCATTTATGTGTTTTACTTGTATTGCCTATTAATGCTGCTTTGTTTGTTAAGAGATTATTTACCTGGCGGGGATATCTTTATTTACACTTTCCCGTTTACTGGTATGACAATAGGGTAAGAGTTAGGTTTGGTGCACCATAGAACCTGGTTTAAACCCCCAGCAACTTTTTTGCCACTGACCGTTCCAAGGCAGTAGCCCTATATTGTCAACCCTTTTGTGTTTGTGATGTCTTGTATTGCCTTTTATTCATCTTTAAAGTTGTTCTTTGTTTCTCTGTGTATTTATGGTTGACTATCGTCCTTGAATGCTACTTTTCCCAGCTCACTTTTCCTGTTCGATTTTTATATCTACTTTTTCTGGCCATTTCAAATTTTCAGTAATTTTCCCAAATATAGGTCAACATCCGTTTCTTGAAAAGGTTGTATTAATCTAATATGATTAGTAACATCAAAAGTAGAATGTAATTAGGATCGATGAAGGCGAGCTTGTCTTGCTTCCTTTTTTTCCTTTCTGTAATTTCATTTCCATTTCTTTCATTTCTATTTTTCTCGTGTTACTTTCTTTTCCTTCTTGCATATTTTTTATTTGATTTTTTTTACAATTTTACAAAAAGCGAAATCTGGTGACTCATTGACGACTAGTGTTCATATAAAAGAAACAAATGTGCATCAGAATTTGGACTATTCCTCATGTCGTCCAAAATCGTGCCAAGATGGTATACCGTATAGTCAAGCGAAGAGGGTTAGTCTTATTACATCGGATGATAAATTATTCTGGGATGAGCTTAAAGACCATTATCCGGAATCTGTCACTGATGCAGCATTTAGTACAGCTTCAAAACTTTCACAAGAAAACTCACTTGATTGCCAAAAAAATGGATAGAAATTATATTATTCTCTTTGTGATCAAAGAAGAAAATGATTCATTTACTGGCATTACTACTAATGAAACGTATTCAATAACTCGTTTTGTAAGAGTTCTGATGTTATTTGTTGATTACATGTAATAAATGTAATTATTATACCTCACTGTAAACACTCCATGTAAAATCCCCATACCCTGCCGGGTTGATATTTCGCGCTATCACCTTCAACGCGTCATAGCGGGTGATAGCGCAAAATATCAGCCCGCTAGCTTTTTGAAAAACTCAGTTCTGAAAATAGATTTTTTCTAGAACAACAATTTTTTCTTCATTGTCGAGTATATTAGTATATTAGGAGTATGTGTTCGGTATAATAAAATAAATATCACATCCTTCTGAGGGTGCCAGTGGCCTCGGTCGACATTACATTCTCGGATTGATAATATCCACTGGCACCCTCAAGAGTATGTGATATTTACATAATACAATATGTCGGTCAGACTCACCAACACTTATGAATAGTCATAGAGTTGATATTAAAGGCTTCCACACCCAGTCATTCTCTACGAATGTTGCTACACATTTTAATACAAATGATTATAGTTTGAAAAACATTTCTTTTAAACCTATATATTGTGTTAGTGGGTAATTCGATAGGCTTCTTAAAGAGACATACTGGATACACCGATTAGATACTGTATATCTTAATGAACTCCAATATATTATTTAAAGGGGATGTTGCACTATTCTGGAACTAGTTTCATTCAAAAGGGCTTTACAAACCGTGGATGGGGCTGAAAATTTATCGAAATATCTTTAAAAAAAACAGGAGATATGACCTTTTGAAAATGTCCAAAAGACTCCAATGGAGGCAGCTATCTTTGAATGATGACATCATCGCGTCTTTTTCCATATATGGAAAATAGATAATAAATAGTGTTTAAAACAAATAAATGTATTAAATTATAAATACAAAGTAAAATATTTATACTGTACTCGTTAGAGGCCATTTTCCGTCAAAGCCCAGTTTCCGTCATTCTCATTTAAAAACTGTTTTTACACTGTAAATTCATAACGCGATGTCACTTATTGTCAGACGTTTAGAACTGAAGATTGGAAACAGAAAAAAAATATTAAATAAGCGGTACAAAAACGAAAGGGATTTCTCCGAAAATAGTGTTTACTTCCTTATATGGCGTTGGGGATGCGCGCGCATACTGCCGCATAATAAACTATTAAAATTAACACTCTAATGACGTCATATTTTTATCACTCTTTAGTGGACGCAGTTAAAATATACCGTGATTATATATTTTAACCAAAGAGAAGCAACTCGTACAACCTGTATCTGTTTGATTTACACAGAGTTACCCATCGATACATAGTAAATTGTCATCAGTGAACATTTTACATTGACGTTACAATGCGCATTGTAATAGCGATCGAGGTGACTGATGGAACAATACAAACATACCATTTTTACAATGAACTTGCAAACAAGTTTCTAATTCATAAAATAATACTGTATCTTGACCTAGTTGAATCTATCAATCGATAAAATACATGACGGAAACTGGGCTTGTAAACAAGATGATTTCTCAGTTTTAGTCTATTTATAAAAAGGTCGCGTGCCACTTCGATAATTTATAAAAAAGCAAAATGCTTTGATATCAAAATTCCAGGAAGAGGTAACCTAATAGAAAATAGAGTAAAAATTGTCAGGATACATAGATTTGTCTGAAAAATTAGTTTATGTTTACATAAGTGACGGAAAGTGGCCCCGAGGAGTATATGCTCTTTGTATGATTTACATGTATTTGCAGTGGTATTTTTTGTTTTAAATGATATTTATCAATATGCAATAAATGGTAAAAAGGCACGATGACGTCAGCAATCCAAGATGGCCGCCCCAGTTTGAGAATTTTGACACATTTTTAAAAGATTATATCTCCTGTATTTTTTATGATATTTTAGTAATTCTTTCAGCTTTTTCCATGGTTTATAAACTCCTTTTAAATGAAGCTATTTCCATGATGGTGCAACAACCTCTTTAAGAATTAAACAGGTATAAACATGTATCATTTATCTCTCTAAATTTTAATTTCTTGTATAATAATTTTTTTCTTTATCAATTTTGATCCCATACCATGTATATTGTATTTTAATATTATATATATTTTACCTTCGCGCACTATTTTGCGCCACTGTCATATTTGTTGCGACGTCGGTATCTTAGTGACGTCATATAAATTTAAGAAATGAAATATTTCCAGCGGGTTTATATTGTCCCAGATCAAAACCTCGTGGTCGGGACTTGAAGACCATCGATACCAAGGGCAGTAGTCTCGCGGTTTCAATGTGTTAAGTCCCAAACGCCAGGTTTTGATCTCAAACAATATAAACCCGCTGGAAATACTTTATTTTTTATCTGACATGTATATTTATGTATTTTAAACACCCAGTTTAATAATAATAAAATAATAATAATAATAAATTCTTTATTTAAAGACGGTTAACATTTTATGACATACTATCAAGATATACACATCATATTTTCAATGCGGCCTTCTGTACATGAATTAACAAACATTTAGTGCTTTTAACAAATACACTGACAATAAAAACATTCAATCTTCGACAAACACTCAGTTATATTTGAATATAGAAGAAATCTAAGAAGTCTTACATAATGTACATATATATCCAAGCAAAAAAAAAAAAAAAAAAAAAAAAAAAAAAAAAATAATAATAATAATATCATTCATGTTAATGTGCATTTTGCAATAAACATTTTATAATTATATTTAAATGACTGGATAGTAGGAAGAGAACGTATGTCGACCGGAATATTGTTCCAAACGTGTCGACCAAAGTCGCTCATGTATTTAGTTAGCGGTTTTTGTGTAACAAGATCATTTCGTGTAGCTGATCTGAGATTATACCTATTATTACATGAGAATGTCAAAAGATGTGATATGTAATGAGGAGCTAGGTTGTTTATTGATTTATATATCAACACACCAGTATGATAATGACATCTGTTATGAAAAGAAAGCCACTGAAGTTCAATGAACATATCCTTAGAATTAGTTCGAAAAGGTTTGTTTAATATTATTCTAGCTGCTCTTTTTTGAATTTTATGTATTTTATCTTCTATTTTTTTGCTTTTACCCCATACAGTACAGCAATAATCAAATGTAGACATAATATAGGCATTATAAAACATAATTTTCATATCATATGTTAAATAGTAAGATATACGTTTCAATAAGGCAATTTTAGAATTGAGTTTGGAACACATTTTGGCTATTTGTACATTCCAAGACAAAGTTCTGTCAACATAAACTCCAAGGACCTTTTGAACTGCGACATTTTCTATACATAAACTATCAACAGTTAATTTCAATATATCCACATGTTTGAGCTTGTGATTAGTTCCTATGACCATGCATTTAGTTTCCGCTGGATGTAATGACATATTATTCAAAATACACCACTTATTTATAATATTCAAACGATCTTGAAGTCTATTTTGTACATCCAAAATATTATAATCAGATTCGTATACTGTAGTATCATCTGCATAAATATCTGTATTTCCAGAGGTAGATGCGAATGCAATGTCATTTATGTACAATAGAAATAGCAATGGACCTAGTATTGATCCCTGAGGAACACTTGAAGTAACTTTAAGCATCTCTGATTTTAAAGTTTTTACCTTTATCAATTGTTTTCTATTCGAAAGATATGAATCAAATAATTTAACGTTATTGTCTGAAAAATGGTAAAGTTTCAATTTGTGTATCAATATTCTATGGTCTACAAGATCGAATGCCTTTCTTAGATCAAGAAATACAGCTCCAATTAATTTACCTGAGTCTATATCTTTTAACCATGCTTCTATTAACCGTGTCAGAGCAGTATGACATGAATGATATTGTCTGAAACCTGAATGGGTCTCGTGAATAACATTATACGTCTTGAAATAGAATAGTATATTTGAATGGCTATATGACGCTCAAATATTTTTGAAATTGTTGATTGAAATTGGACGATAATTACATGGGTCGTCTTTATTTCCATTTTTGTGTATAGGAATCACACAACACAAGCCTCCTTAAAAGTATCAGGGAACACTCCCGTTTGTATGCTGTTATTTATGATTGAAGCTATGGAGGATGTTATGTAATCACCACAATATTTTAAAATTCTAGGACCAACACCGTCTATACCTGTTGATTTGTTACTATCAAGTTTATCAATCAACTTTCTAACTTCAAAAGGTGTTATGAGTTTTATACTAAATGAAGCATATTTCAATTTAATATCAAGTTGTTGCCGTAATTCAGAGAAATCTCCTTTTACAAAACTCGTCTTTTTAACAATGTTTGAAATATTTATAAAATGCTCATTTAATGCATTAATAATATTTAATTGTCCTGATATGATATGATCATTTTTGAATAGCCTATCAGGAATTGAAATGCCTCCATTGTTTTCTTTTCCCGTTTTGGAAATGCTTTTTAAGTTTTTCCACATATATTTTGGGCTTTTATTTTCTTTAATAGCGTTGTTATAAAAGTTTTTCTTATTTTTCTTTATCATGGATGAAATTATATTGCGTAATAATTTATATTGTTCAAACTGTTTTTCTTTATGTAGCTTATCTCTCTGATAAATAGCGTTCTTAATCTCATCAGTAAACCACCCAGGCTGGGTTTCATGTTTTATTCTCTTTTCTCGAATAGGTGCATGCTTTTCTAGAATAGTATTTAATATTGTATAGAATACATTTAATGACTCATTTGAATCAACAAAAAATTCAACTATTTCGAATGGTGATTTTGCTAAATCATTACAGAATGTATGTTCATCGAATTTCTTAAAAGATCTGTATTTGATTGTCTCATGGGTAACTCGCCCTGACTTAACATTATGTGTCGATCGTGAAAAGCATACTGGATAGTGATCACTTATACTGTAAACAGGTACTTTAATTTCACATATTAGATCGGATCTTGTAGTATATATATGGTCGATTGTTGTAGAACTGTTTTTACTTATTCTGGTAGGCGTATTTACCATTTGATTAAGACCAAATTTTAAAATAGTATTGGCCCATCGTTGATTACTATACTTTTCAGAATCCGTTTCTGTTAAATAGTTGATATTGAAATCTCCTAATATATGAATTTCTAAATTCAAAAGATCCAACTTGTCAAGCTGAGTTTCAAATAATTCAATCCATGATACTTTCGAATCAGGTGCTCGATAAACAAAATTTAATAGGAAAGCTGTACAATTAGGATACTTTATCTCTATCCATACAGACTCAATAGCATCATGCTCAAGGTCGTCACGGCGCGTATACGGAACTTTATTAGCGATATATACTAGTTTCGAGAGATTGGACATATTACAAACACATTCTCACAACTGAGCACCAAACGAAGACAATATACAGCTCTATTACATTTTTATCGGTGAAAGATTGGGATTTCTCAGTAAAAGAATATTCATAATCACTAAATATTATTAACTAACTCCGAACACAAAAATAACTACTGTGACGCTGAGTAATGACGTCAATAAAGTGATGCTGACGTCGACGTCATCCGCCGATAACGTTCAATAAAGCGAATAATTTCGGTTAAAAAAACTGATTTAAAATGTAATAAACATATTATTTAACTGCTGCGTTCGATTATATGGAAATCCTTTACTCAATGATAGACGTGTTTCGTTTTTTCATTCACTCGCATACGCTTTTACGTGAAAACCCCACACGTCTACCATCTCGTGAAGGATTTCCTTATAATCGATCCCAGCAGTTAAATAATCTCTATTTATCGTGTTTCTAATTTAAAATGACGTTTAAAATGACGTTCTAACGGTTGAGGGACGTCAGAGGTTTATATAGCTTTTTTAAAATCTCCTCACTAGCCAATCAGCTTTGAGTATTTTCATAAACCATGTTAGATAGCTTTTTTAAAAACTCCTCACTGGCCAGTCAGCATTGAGTATTTTCATAAACCATGTTAGGTTTTTAAAATAAAATTTTGATGAAGGCTGTCAAGCCAAAACGTTAAAAAGTCTGTGTTGTTGTTTTAATTATCATTACGAAATATTTTTACATTGAAGTTGTTAAGTCCATTACTCATACTACTACTACTACTATAAGTTTTTATTTTTGCTCGCCCTATGACACAAGGCCTTTTGGCGAGCGTTTCTAGGTAGTTTATTTGATTTATTCATTCATTTTAATTATTGTAAGGACATTATTTTAACGTCATCATCTTTCAAGAAATGACAGGAACAAAGCAGACACTTCAATAGTTGCCCAAGAAAGATTATGGGGTTCACCAATTTGAAAAAAATATTTTTCACCAAATGGTACCAAAAGCTAAACAGGTTTTAAACTTCATACACGCATCTATAGGACAGCAGTTTCTACTAAAGGTATGTTAATATAAGTGATATTGACCTACTTTTACCACTACATAACATCAGTATGTTCCAATAAAAAGAAGGTCAATATGAATTACCTTGACCTACGTTTTACATATCATTCATATTACGTTAAACTTTTGCATTCACTCGTATTATTAAGTCCATTACTCAGATACCAAAAAGCCATACAGCTTTCAAACGTCATACACATTTGCAACTATATGACAGCACGCAGTAAGTTCCTACCAAAAATAGGTCAATATGAATGACCTTGACTTACTTTTCCTACTTTGTTAATTTACATTAAAGTTTTACATTCAAGTTTTACTTTCAAATTTCCATTGCTCAGACAAATCGTACTCATTAAAAATTATATGAAGCTTCCAAGCTTCAAACATACGTATATCTATATAAAATATTATTTTCCTAATAAAAGTTAAATATGAATGACTTTGACCTACTTGTCCTACTTTGTTAATTTACATTAAAGTTTTACATTCGAATTTTACATTCAAATTTTTATTAAGTCCCCTACTTAGATAACTTACATCTCGCACTAGAATAAGTTATATTAAGGTTTTGCATTCAGGTATGTTTTTATTAAAGTCATTACTCAGATACCAAAAGTCATACGGCTTTTAAACTTCATAAATACTGAATTGGGGATCCCTTGAAAGCAACAAACACAAACAAGAGAGAAAAGTAGCATACTCGGTTTTATTGAGTTTGTTCATCAGAGGTAATAATTGCTGGAAAAGGGATCCCTTGGAAGCAACAAACACCAACAAGAGATAAAAATGGCAGACTCGGTCTTATTGAGTCTGTTCGTGAGAGGTTATGTTAAGTGCAACACTTGCAAACACATTCCAGCAGTATTTCCTATAAAAAAGAAGGTCAATGACCTTGACCTATTTTTCGTACTTAATTTAGTTGATTTTCTCACACAGTAACAGCTATTCAGATAACTTCATGCACAATAACATCTGCACGACAGCAACGTGTGCCTGCTAAAGGAAAGTAAGTGAAAATGTCTGACATGCTCATACCTCGTGGAACGTGACTGATATCGCTAAAGTGGGGGCATCCGTGTCCCATGGACAAATTCTCATATTTCTATTTTGAAAGAGGCATATTAATTATCTGTTTTGACAAAGTGTCATTGACAGATCATAGCTATTCAATATATTAAGCTTAAAAAATAGTCTTTGGCGCTGGTGTAAATAGAGGACAGCACGAATGAGTACTCATTCGTTATTGAATTTATTAAACGAGTTGGCATGATATAATGCGAGGCTCTTGCCGAGCAATATATCATTTTTGCTAAC
Organism: Cyrtodaria siliqua; assembly: GCA_037043455.1. NCBI lineage: Eukaryota > Metazoa > Mollusca > Bivalvia > Adapedonta > Hiatellidae > Cyrtodaria > Cyrtodaria siliqua. The sequence goes on along the minus strand of JAWPHD010001715.1, from coordinate 265,202 downwards.
GAGTTTAATAAATTCAATAATGAATGAGAACAAATGTTAGATTCTATTTATTACATAACTCACATATCGACTTTTATCGCATTTTGCCTGTCGCTTTAATACGTCAGAAAACGTCACGTCTATGACATCATTAACGTTATGTTATACCATTAGTGGAATATCGAAAATATTGAATGGTGTTATTACACGTCCACACCGCATGTTATGTGATAAAGGACAGTAAACCATTATGATGTAAACCATGCGCAAAATAATAAATACTATCATGAATAACAAGTGACAATTTCATGATTTATATTTAGTAACGACATTGTTGGAATCGTTCATCATTCTTCTATAAACAGACGCAGAATAGATAATACCATGTATTACTAGTAACAATTTATATTAACGACATGGTTGGAATCGTTAATCATGATTTTATTACCAGGCGCAGGATACATAATACCAATTACCATGTATAACTAGTTACAATGTATATAAACGACATGGTTGGAACCGTTACTCATAATTTACTCATGTTTAGTGTCAGATGGGAATGTTTACTGGGAAGTTTTGTGGCAGAAATGATTACGGAATGATGTCATTTCACGTATGTGTTCTAGGCCCTCCTTTAAATGTTGTAACAATTGACACTTACTAGACAGCTTGATTAGAGAAGTTACACTTAAAAATGTTTTTGATGTTTGTATTGTTGTATTTGCATGAAATTGAAAACGCCGGGCTCCGTTTTAGAAACGCCTGGCTCGTCTTTAAACCATTATTACGAACTAATTATCAAATTCTAATTGTATTTTTCACATTGGTTATGTAAAATGACTCATTCTAAATATGATTTTAAAAAAAACTTTATTATTTTGTAAATAAGGGTACCAAAATGTATATATTTAGACTATGTACCCTGCAGTTGGAAATTTATCCTTTATTTAATCATATATCAACACACCAAATTAGTTTTCACCCTCTAAATATTATGTTTATAACGCTTCACATGTTAACAATGGAGACATACCGATTTATTTGTATACTAAAGCATATGTGTATTTCAGAAGCAAATAAATAACAAATACAGCCCGTATTATCGTATATTATTTTATTCCATATACAAAAAAAGCATTTTCGGTCATTGCGGCCATTTCATGGTGACTACTAGAAGACGGGACGATTTGAACTGTCGGGGAATCGGGCCAAATCGACAGCGATTGTGCATACCGTATGTTCAATAAATAACAAGATACTCCAGTAATGCATCGCAATATATGATGTCCCCTACCGGTCAGATGTTTGACAGTAAATGTTTTGTGTTGGACCAGACCAAACAAAAGGCTATGATTAACATAATCTTCCTAAAAAAATTGTAAAAGATATACCCCACCTTTTTTTTAATCCAGTACGTTTACAAAGATATTACAAATATAATAAAACAAGTAATAAAAATACATACGCAAAGAAATTAACATCAATTTCTAGTCATTTATTAATATATAACTCTATTTCACGGGAAGTAACTATCGAATATGTATTGAGTATAAAGATGACGCTTTAAGCTCCCTTATTAAGCTGTATGACTAACGACTGATTTTTGTAACAATAACAAATACAATTTTGGCCATATCACCAAAATAAAATTGTGCGCAAAATGTCTATATGCTCCTCTACCTATGTACCAAGTTTTACGACAATATATTTGATAGTTTTCAATTTATAGCATGATCCTATTTTGTGTGCACTGACTGATTTTAGTACTATTGTGTTGTCATAGCAACCACAATTTTGACCACATCAACAAAATTAAAATAACGTGCATAATTTCCGTATGCCCTCTACCATATGTAAAAAGTTTCAAGGAAATATCTTTTATACTTGTTAAGTTATCGCAGGATCCAGTTTTCCGGACGGACTGACCTTTTTTTTTTACTATTTTGTTGCCACAGGAACTACAATCCTGGCTATATCAACAAAATTAAATAACATGCATAATCTCCTTATGCCCTGTAACACCATATATAGCTCATTCCGTATATAGCTCACCAGTGAGCTATATACGGAGCAATGTTTCCGAATATAAAGCTCAAGGTGAGCTATATACGGAGCTCGTCTCCGCATAAAGCTCACGATAAGCTATATACGGAGGGCATGTGCCTTGATTCCGAATAAAGCTTACTCTTTTAAAAACTGAAAATGTTTTAAGTCCTGTTCCAATTATGCTCATATTTCGTATTTGTATGATTATGATACATGAAAGTCTAAATATATGATTAAAGTATAGTTTAAGATATATGACTTGTAACGACAAGATCCTCATCTTTCCAGGAAATATATAAAAGTATATTAAAGATAAATACTTGTTGCACTATGTTGTATTTTTGTAATTTTAAGCGGTTGGCAGGCGCGTAGCGTGCCATACTCATTTACTCACGTGAGTAAACTTTACAATCAATGTCTGAAATATTGAAAGATTTAAAACTCGAAAAATGCAATAAAATCGTAAGCTTTAGGAGGGTTCAGGTCTATTCTTCATTTTCTACAATGGTCAAAGTGTCATGACATATTATTACAGAACATGCCTGGAATTAGACCAGAATGCACCATTTAAGACTACCATTAAACCAAACCCCCCGCAACTTAGTTGCAGCATTATTATAGGTTTATGGGGACGGGCGCAAGTCCTAATAGGCGTCCGCAAAGTAGGCGTTTAGGTATCGTGAGGAACTTCAATTTAGGCCACGCTACGCCCCTGGTTGGTGTTATTGCTGTTGATGATGAAGAACTACCCCTTCCTGAGTGAGCAACTGTTTCTTTGCTTGGCACAGATTTTTTTGCGTGGAGTGCCTGAAGAGCAAGCCGTGCGTGAAGAGCGTGCATTGCGTGAAGAGCGTGCAGTGCGTGAAGAGCGTGTAGTGCGTGAAAAGCGTGCAGTGCGTGAAGAGCATGCATTGCGTGAAGAGCGTGCATTGCGTGAATAGCGTGAAGAGCGTGCATTGCGTGAAGAGAGTGCATTGCGTGAAGAGAGTGCATTGCGTGAAGAGCGTGCAGTGCGTGAAGAGCGTGCAGTGCGTGAAGAGCGTGAAGAGCGTGCAGTGCGTGAAGAGCGTGCAGTGTGAGAGCATGCATTGCGTGAAGAGCGTGCAGTGCGTGAAGAGATTGTGCGCTCCTATTTTAACTAATTATGTATTTAGATGGTGATAAGCTATATACGGAATGACCATGCCTTTTCACCGTATAAAGCTTACTTTGGTGTGAGCTATATACGTAGAAAATGTGAGCTATATGCCTACATATAAAGCTTACTGGTGAGCTATATACGGAATGAGCTATATACGGTGTTACAGTGCGCTCCTATTTTAACTAATTTTGTATTTAGATGGTGATAAGCTATATACGGAATGACCATGCCTTTTCACCGTATAAAGCTTACTTTGGTGTGAGCTATATACGTAGAAAATGTGAGCTATATGCCTACATATAAAGCTTATTGGTGAGCTATATACGGTGTTACAATGCCCCTCTACAATATGTAAAACGTTTCATGAAAATATCTTTTATACTTTTTAAGTTACCGCAGGATACAGATTTCCGGACGGACTAACGTTTTTTTTACTATTTTGTTGCAATAGCAATCACAATTTTGGCCATATCAACAAAATTAAATAACGTGCATAATCTCCTTTTGCCCCTTTACCTTATGTAAAAAGTTTCATAAAAATATATTTTATACTGGATCCAGTTCTCCGGACGGACTGAAGGACGGGCGGGAGGTAAACCTATAGTTCCCTCCGGTGAAACACCGGTAGGGGACTAATAAACGAAGGGTTACTAGTTCGTTTAAGTCGTTTACTGAGTATAACTTTGAAAACTTTGAGTATTTTGTCTTGAATAGAACTGAAAACAAAAAAGCTAGTAAACATAACTCGGTATTATTGTTTATCTCAGGAATGAATATGTGACTGATGATACTCTTATTTTTCAGAGTTATGACGATATTGTATGCATAAAAATTGATGGTAAACAGTTTTCATTGCAGAATGATCTGTTGTTTTGTTTATGTCGTTATACCAGACGATAGTAGCAGGCAGGCGTTAGTGGATACGAACACTTTTGATAGACTTGTTGGTTTTATTACAATTGTAAACTCAAAGTATGAAAGTGGTTTAAACTGTGTATGAATATAGTCCAGACTATGCAGTTGATGAGAACGGTAACCATATGAATATATTACCAGACGAATACACCAATGATGATGAAATATATCGATTTTCTCAAGGTAATGGCAGAGTTAATGATAATGTTGATTGTCTTTTAGACATGCGCAAACAAACCGGATTACGGATTTTAAACGGGCGAGTGGGTAATGATAACAGGGTTGGCAAATGGAAATCGTGGGTGCAGCTTGGTTGATTATGTATCAGTATTCAACACGATATGTTGAATAAATATCGATTTGATAAGACTGATTTAAATAGAGTTAATACGGTTTGTGCTAGATCACAATACAAAGCATGCATATGCAGATGTAAATACGATCATGATACAATTCAAACAAAATAAATGTATTCAGGCTAGGCACAAAAATGGCAAGATGTATTGGAACATGTTGAAAGAGTGCGCGGGCATAAAACATCCTAATATTCAGATAAGCACATTTGAACAATATTTTAAGGCGGTTAATAACCCAGATAGTCCGTTTTTCACATCTGACGAAGATGTACTACATTTTATTGATAGATATGAAAACAATGAATTTAATATTATGTTTAGTGAACTTAATATTGATATTACAGAGCAGGAAATTATGAAAGGCATTAACCAGCTTAAAGCAAACCGGTCAGGGGGCCGGACTTGTATATTAATTAATTATTTACCCCTGGTTAACATATATTCATGCCAGTTTAAACAAAATTGTTTAATAATATTTGTGAAAGCTGGACAGAGGGTTACGTTCTACGGTAGCACAACAAATGTAGTATTGGTAATGTTAAAGATTATCGCGGGATTACATTGTTGAGTGCAGTGGGTAAATTGTTTACGAGACTATTAAATAATAGACTAGGTAATTGGGCGAAAAACTATAATGTATAAATAGAACCTGAAGACGGTTTTAGATCTAACATGGGTACAGTAGATAACATATTTGTATTACATGGCTTAATAATGGTAAAAACCTTTATTGTGCTTTTTTTTTGATTTTACAAAAGCTTTTGATTACGTAGTTCGTGAAAACTTGTGGCATAAAATGATAAATCTAGGAATCCGAGGTAAAATCTTTAACATTATTCATTCAATGTATGAGTCTGTTAAATCTCGAGTTAAATCACTGAGCTGGAGTGATGAGTATAGTTGTATGCTAGGTGTCCGTCAGGGAGAATGCTTATCTCCCTTTTTGTTTTCGATGTTTTTAAATGATATTGAAGAAACATTCATAAATAATGGTATTGAAGGAATTGACGTTAATATGTTTAAAATGTTTCTAATAGTATATGCTGATGATATAGTCTTTGCAAATAGTAAACGAAGATTTACAAAATAGTTTACATAGCATGGCAGACTACTGTAGAAAGTGGAAACTTGTTGTTAACCCTTTAAAAACAAATATAATGATATTTAAAAAAGGTGGTTCTCTGCCACGAGATATTCATTTTTATTACAATGATATTGTTCTGGACAATGTTAATAGATTCAGCTACCTGGGTAATGTTTTTTACAACTGGAGGATCATTCTCATATGCTCAATCAATACTTGCAGGTCAAGGGTTAAAGGCAATATTTAAAATGAATAAATGTCTTTATAAATTTTCGGAATTACCCATTGAACATAGAATACATTTATTTGATAAATCAATTACTCCTATTCTGAAGAATTATTGGTCAAAAGTATGGCGTTTCAATCAGGCGAATAACATTGAAAGGGTTCATTTACAATTGTGTATATGACTTTTGGGGGCAAAAAAGACAACACAAAACGAGTTGTATAAGGCGAATTAGGTAGAAAACCCATAGTTATTATGCGGCATTATAATATCATAAAGTATTGGTTACAAATATTAAATAGAAATGAAAACAAATATGTTAAGAAAATATATGTTTTGATGTTATATGATATAAATGTGAAACCAAATATAAAGAAATGGGCTTCCTCAGTAAGAAAAATGTTATATCGAATGGGGTTTAATAACATATGGTTAACGCAAAGCGTTAGTAATGTAAAACTGTTTTTATGCATATTTAAACAAAGATTAAATGACAACTTTGTACACAATTGAAATAGAAGATTAACTGAATCAAGTAGAGCTTTATTTTATAATAATATATGTAGTTTTACGACGGAAAGAAAAGACGACAAATGCAGCGCAAAAAGACGACATAACGAAAAGTCGAAAAAACGACAGAACGAAAAGACAGATTAGAAGTGAAAAGACGACAGGAGGCCACACAAAATAACGAAAAGATGACACTATCAAATGGCGTCTTTTCGCGACTGAATTTTCGTCTTTTCGCCTTTTCGCGTGGTGTTCTGTCGTATTTTCGCCCTTGAAATGTCGTCTTTTCGTTCTGTCGTTTTTTCATTCTGTCGTGTTTTCGCGCTGCATTTGTCGTCTTTTCGTCCTGTCGTGTTTTTGTTCTGTCGTCTTTTCGGGGGCGAAATAATGACAAATGGATGAAATGCGTCAGCCACCATACTATACCGACTGCGCTACAGATATACGGTACCGCTAAGATGTATGAGTTTAAGGACTATCGGTAAGCCATCTTTGATCCAAATAATCCAAAATCGATGAGATATGGTCAAGTGAATTTTTCAACGATGTACGCATTTTAGGCACGAGCAATGTCAACCATATAGTACATGACAGTAATTCAACACTATTGATGTGAACATAATATTTAAATTATAATAAATTTCATGCGTATAAGTAGAACTTTCAGGTTGCGGTATTCTAAATATAGCATGGGTTTGGCCACGGCCCTTTCCAGTAGTGACCTGAACCAAAAGTGAAAGGTCACACAAATCAAAACATGCAAGATAAATGCTTCAAAATACATTTTCAGAATTGTTAATAAATTAATAAATAACATTTATTAAAATGAGAGCATTTATTTTTACCAAATGCACTTTTCAAACATGAAATTGTGAGATGAACCCCCCATTCAAATACAGGTAGATTTACTGTAGTTATGCATGTAAACAAATATGGCGGCCCCCATGGACAGTTCTGTAGGGGAAACATGCTGAATTTTAACTTTTATTACATTTTACTTGGACTTACCTTAAAAATAAGACTTTTTGAATTTAGATGTTCTGTTTATTTTTTATCTTCAAAAAAGCTTGCATTGTGGCCTTTGGGAAAGCAATTGTGAACTGCAACCTTGACTCCAAAACTGTGAAAGTAATTTTCTGTGAGTTAACATCGTGCTACAGATTGCAATGTTTATGCCTGGCAATTTTAAATGGGACTTAATATTGTGTTTCAAATCCAGTCGATCTTTGGTAATACAAGTATTATGTAATACAATGTTATTAATTGTGTTTATGCTCATAATTTTCACGAAGTTCCTGGAAACAATATTTATATAATAAAACCTATATGTTGTGCCTTGTTATACAAAATGTTTTGTTACCTCTGGGGCGGCTCTAAATAACCTATACTGTGTTGATGAGCCGTTAAACAACATTCAATTCAATTGTTACTTGTGATATGCAGGCTTCATAACCGCTGCTCCCAACTAAATTTCATTTTGTTTATTTTGCTCTTCGAGGCATAGTATTTTGTTAGATACTGGGACCATACGCCGCTGGACATGGGGGAGGAAAATCTCTATGTCCACCGCCATATGCATGCCATCTTCGAGATGGTTAAAATTATGTACTATTGATTTTATGAATATTGAGTTCTGCTCAACCCGGGGCTAGAGGGCGTGAGCGCGTGAGCGGTAGCTAGCATATTTCACTACCGTTCATGAACAGTCTCAATCAAACCGAGACCTGCAATATTTTGTATATGTCGTGTTCGGCCGTTTCCAAAGGTCCATTATCATACTCTTTTAAAGTCAACTTTAAATAGCGTTTGAATATTACTTTTAAGAAATACTGCAGTAAGATTAGTAGGATTTGAGTTTTAAATTTTGATTCAATATCACTTATTCTAGCAGTGAGGAGATGTGTATTTTTAAAAGAATATCATATTACTCATTTCCGAATAAATGAATCGTGTTTTACGGCACGTCGACACATGCGCAAAAACTGATGAAAGATGAAGATATGAAGTAGTAGTTAACATGGTTAAAGATTAATGTCAACGTATAAAAAAAATCCGAAGTTATGTCAGTTAATAACCACACATTAAATATAGTATACAAGAAAGCAAATGCTCATTATTTTATTTTATTATTATTATTGTTTTTATTTTGCATAAAACATTACATTTAAGAAATACATTTACTACACACAAACAAGAAACATGGAAATTCCACGAAAACCAGGTTTTCCGAGTGAAATCCGTTTTTGTATTTTTAGTAACAGTGACCTTGAACTTGACCTAAGTGACCCAAATGCAATCCTAAGCTTCATTTACATTTAAGGTACCTACATAGCAAGTTAGTTTTGTTCCAATATCTCATTCCTAACTAAGGAGAAACTGTTTTTCTATTTTTAGTAACCTTGACCCCATTGACCCCAACTGCAATCCCAAACTTCCTATTGATGTAAGCTACCTACACAGTAAGTTTCATTCTAATATCTCATTCCTTACTTAAGTTATTGAGCGGAAACCGTTTTTCTATTTTAGTTACAGTGACCTTGACCCCAGTGACCCCCAAGCTTCTATTCCACATTAGATTAGCTACCTACCTTGCAAGTTTCATCGTAATACTTCATTCCTAACAAAAGTTACTGAGCGGAATGTTGAGTTTTTCTATGTTTAGTAACCTTGACCTTGACACCAGTGACCACAAATGCAATCCCAATCTTCCTTTTCATATTAGTTACCTACCCTGCACGTTTCATCGCAATACCTCATTCGTGAAAAAGTTATTGAGTGGAAACTGTTTTTTATATTTTTAGTAACATCGACCTTGATCCCAGAGACCCCAAATGCAATCCCAAGCGTCCTTTCCACATAAGCTACCTACCCTTCAAGTGTCATCGCAATATCTCAATCCTAACAAAAGTTGTTGAGCGGAAACCATTTCATTTTAGTAACAGTGACCTTGACCTCAGTGACCTATATTCAATCCCAAGCTTCTTTTCCATATAAGCTTCTGTGTTTCATCACAATCACAATACCTCATTCCTAACAAAAGTTATTGAGCGGAAACCATTTTTTCTATTTTTAGTAACACTGACCTTGACCTTGACCCCAGTGACCCCAAATGCAATCACAATTAGCTAACAACCCTGCAAGTTTCATCGCAATACCTCATTCCTAACAAAAGTTATTGAGCGAAAACCATTTTTCTATTTTAGTAACAGTGACCTTGACCCCAGTGACCCCAAATGCAATCCCAAACTTCCTTTCCATATCAGATACCAACCCTGCAAGTTTCATTGCAATACTTCATTCCTAACAAAAGTTATTGAGTGGAACTTCAAAAATAAAAGTACGAGCCTGGATCGAATTTTCGTTATAATTTCAATTAACCCTTCTAAACTTTATGCAGTTTTGCATTCTCCTCTCTTTTTCAAACTTGTTTTGTTCTCTTAAACTAATAACTCTTAGATAGATAGATTTAGCTATTAGTAATTGAAAATTAGTTTATATTTTCATTATGCAATTATATCCGTCAGTAGTATATGTAATGTATAGGTCACCTAGAAACAGGAACTCTATAAGCAACTGCTTTCGTCCAAATACGCGTTTTAATGTTGTACATTGTATGTAAACGTATAGGAAATAAAATAAGTATATCTAATTTATAGGTCACCTAGAAACAGGAACTCTATAAGCAATTGATTTCGTCCCAATACGTGTTTACATGTATAATATACATTTGCATGTATGTAAACGTTTTGAAAATTAACCAGAAGTACGAGCAACCGGGTCAAAGACCTTTTCAAATCAATACGCAGTTAAGCCTTACATGCTGTGCTGTTCTGCGTCTTGCATTAACCGCCAATAATAACTCGCCAATAAAGCCAGTTTGATCTGCAGTAATGATGCCAAAACTAATTTATATTCAAAGTCGCCCGTTTGTTTCAGATTTGCTTATTTGTATTGTCTTATAATAACATATTGTTTCTGTGTAATATATAAGTTCTCTTTAATACAACCATCATTCATAGCTCGTTCATCAAACAGATCGGTATCCTGTCAATTGCGTATGTGTAAACTGTTGTCGCGGGATATCGAAGGTTAACCGTAAGGTAAGTCAGTATTTATTAAGTGGGGTTTCAAAAAAATAAGCACCCAACACCGCTCACTATTTGAGTTTCTATGTTGTTAAAATTCCACTTAATAAACACTAACTAATACTTAACATCAAATATAAAATGATTCTTAAGCAACCTCATTTAAAACAACACTACGTTTTAAAAAACACTATTTCGCTACAAATGAAACGAAACCCATGAATTAAGACACTTGAGATATTCAACATTACAGACTGCTGAGACATCGACTTGTCAGCTTAGCAAGTAACGCTTTTTTTTTCAGCAAGTGAAAAAAAGGATGCCTGATACGTATCTTTACGTCCTTGTGAATATATTAAAACTGTTATGTCGAAGTAAGTTTATCTTATATATTATAAGAATCTTACATGGGTATCCGGTGAAGATAGGGAATTCCAACCCGAGGTTTTTATCGGAACAGAGGCTCTGCCGAGGTTCCGATTAAAACACTTATACCGAGGGTTGGAATTCCCCTATCTGAATGTATACCGGATGTTGGAACGCATGAATTTTATCTTGACCCTAAGGTGAGATGGAAATTTCTTGCATACCGGACAAGGATATCCGCCATTTTACCGGCTAGATATTTCCATCTCACCCTAGGGTCGAGATAAATTTCACGCGCGCCAACCTCCGGTATGCAAGAAAACACGCAATACGTTAGTAGCTGGCGGCGTCGATGCACAACATGTCTCTGATATGCAATAAAAAGAATCTATCATGGGTATTCGGTTCAGATAGGGAATTCCAACCCTCGGTATAAGTGTTTTAATCGGAACCTCGGCAGAGCCTCGGTTCCGATAAAAACACTTTTACCGAGGGTTGGAATTCCCTATCTTCACCGGATACCCATGACAAATGATTATATTCTTGCATACCGGACAAGGATATCCGCCATTTTACCGGGGCTAGAGATTTCCATCTCACACTAGGGTCGAGATAAAATTCACGCGCGCCAACATCCGGTATGCCGGAAAACATGCAAAACGTAAGTAGCTGGCGGTGTCAACGCACAACATGTCTCTGATATGCAAGAAAAGGAATCTATCGTGGGTATTCGTTTCAGATAGGGAATTTCAACCATCGGTATAAGTGTTTTAATCGGAACATCGGCAGAGCCTCGGTTCCGATAAAAAACACTTATACCGAGGGTTGGAATTCCCTATCTTCACCGGATACCCATGACAGATTCTTATATTCTTGCATACCGGACAAGGATATCCGTCATTTTACCGGGGCTAGAGATTTCCATCTCACCCTAGGGTCGAGATAAAATTCACGCGCGCCAACATCCGGTATGCCGAAAAACATGCAAAATGTAAGTAGCTGGCGGTGTCAACGCACAACATGTCTCTGATATGCAAGAAAAAGAATCTATCGTGGGTATTCGTTTCAGATAGGGAATTCCAACCCTCGGTATAAGTGTTTTAATCGGAACATCGGCAGAGCCTCGGTTCCGATAAAAACACTTATACCGAGGGTTGGAATTCCCTATCTTCACCGGATACCCATGACAAATTCTTATATTCTTGCATACCGGACAAGGATATCCGCCATTTTACCGGGGCTAGAGATTTCCATCTCACACTAGGGTCGAGATAAAATTCACGCGCGCCAACATCCGGTATGCCGGAAAACATGCAAAACGTAAGTAGCTGGCGGTGTCAACGCACAACATGTCTCTGATATGCAAGAAAAAGAATCTATCGTGGGTATTCGTTTCAGATAGGGAATTCCAACCCTCGGTATGTGTTTTAATCGGAACATCGGCAGAGCCTCGGTTCCGATAAAAAACACTTATACCGAGGGTTGGAATTCCCTATCTTCACCGGATACCCATGACAGATTCTTATATTCTTGCATACCGGACAAGGATATCCGTCATCTCACCATAGGGTCGAGATAAAATTCACGAGCGCCAATATCCGGTATGCCGGAAAACATGCAAAACGTAAGTAGCTGGCGGCGTCAACGCACATGTCTCTGATATGCAAGAAAAATAATCTATCATGGGTATTCGGTGAAGATAGAGAATTCCAACCCGAGGTATAAGTGTTTTTATCGGAACCGAGGCTCTACCCGTGGCAATCTTGGATTTCCGGTAAAACTGATTTGTACTTCCGGTCCAGAAAGGTAAAGTATGCTGATTCTAATGCTTGAATTAATTAAACATCAAAGTTAGGGCCCTATATCTATTGAATATGCTAAATATTATCTTGTCAACACTCTAGCACCTTCATTTTGCATCCGATCTTTACCAAACTTGCCCAGCTTCTTAATATTGACGACAGCTCGGAAGAGTTCGAATATACCACCATAGCGGATAATAAACATCAGTTACGGCTACAATGTTACATTATGCCTTGTCAACACTCAAGCACCTTCACTTTGCATCCGATCTTTACCAAACATTGCCAGAATTTTAATATTTATAAATCGTTGTACGAGTTTGAAAAAGCATAAATATCAGATGATAACTTCTGTACCGAAACAATTCTGACCGATTTTCATCTCGGTATCTAGAGGACATACTCAATATTGATAATCCGTTCTTTGCACAAATGGTCACTAACAGTTAATAACCAGTTGAATAAAGCCAACAGTTCGGATACTACAGCAGCATTTTCTCGATCTTCATCTCTCGATTTCTAATGAGTTTATACATACTAAAATCTGTAAGAGAGATGATTTTAACTTTGACATCGTAAATTATCCCCATTTGGATGACACCGTGGATTATCAAGTTTGTTCAAAAATGAAGTCCATGGGGGTCAAAAATGGCTACGCTTCTGGTGTCCAAAGTTTGCATAGAGATATTCTGTATGATTTGCACAATTTATATAGGGAAAAAATTGTAAAATTTTCTCTGAACCACAAGGCATATAGCTCTCATATATGTAGCATCAGCTTATGGTCTTCTAGCAAGATTGTTCAAATGGTGACTGGGGTCAAATCTGGCCCCGCCACAGGGGTCAGTTTTATATCGAGTTATATAGGATCGTCTTCTGTGGAACTATAAGAGCTAGAGGTCTAATAGTTTGCATGTTTAGCATAAGCTATGGTCCTCTATTAATAATTTTAAGTTTATTCAAATGGTGACCTGGGGTCAAATTTGGCACCGCCCGGGGGTCCCAGTTTTACATAGTTATGTAGGATAATAAAAATCTTCTCTGAAACTACAAAGCTTAAGCTCCAATAGTTTGCATGTAGCTTAAGCTGTGGTCCTCTACCAAGTATGTTGAAATGGTGACACCAGGGTCAAATTTGGCCTCGCCGCAGCGGCCACGTTTTACATAGACTATATAGGAAAAAAATTAAAATATCCCCTCCTTTAAAACAACATGAGCGAGAGGTCTATTATTTTGCATGTACCATTAGCTTATGGTCCTATATCAAGTCTGTTCAAATAGAGACCATGGGTTAAAATTTTGCCGCACCACAGAAATCATGTTTTATACAGACTTACTATAGGGAAAAAACTTGATTTTCTGTTGAAATCCACGCACCCTATAACCATATATAAATACACTAAATGGGCATGAACAATTACAACCATCCAACCAGCATTGGCCCCTATGTCCATCCCTACCCCTGCGGACATAGGCCTTGGATCATAACTTGGAAACAGTTGATATCCCCACCATATAACCATATATAAACTTACTGGGCCTGAACATTTTAAGGCGGGCCTGGAGATTTGCAATGATTTGATCATCAGGTGAGCAATTCCGGCCCTCTTGTTTAAAAAAATACCTCATCATCATCATCAAAGATTTTCATCAATTACAGATGTTCAAGAATCAAGATCAATGTTATACCATTTGTGCTGACAAAGAGCATTATTTCATTTCTGCATGTGAAATTATTTACTTTTAAAATGACATTAAACAAATACTGTACATACTGGTACTAAACGGAACTTCCAATGCTTCAATATTATATTTTTTAAATTCACCGTTTTCTTTTTCTTTTACTTGTAATGAAATTTCGTATGGATACATTCCATCATTACTGCACAACAATTTCGCTCGATTTTTTACCAGATGAGCCTTTTTTTACCACCAGCCAACGAAGTTGAAGGGGCATACTGGTTTGAGGTCGTCCGGTTGTAGACTAAAATCTTCTTTTACTCTGAGGTGGATTGTTTTAATATTTGCCATGCTGACTAAGTATGATGTGAAGATGTTAGCGATGAGAAAGAGCTTAGATTTGATCATTTTACACGAGTTACGGCCCTTTGCTTTTTTTAACATATAGAGGGAAATATATCTCGTGTTTTTAACTCGTTATTCTCGACTTGTGAGGAAGTGTCGATTCTTACGGATGGCGGGAGGTGTACAGTACTGGTTTTACAGAGAAAAAATGGGTGGTCTCCCTCCTCCATAAAAAAATCGACCGTCATATATATATAGAGGATCTGACACTCGTCATTTCATACAAACTTTTATTAAACGAGTTCAGGAATGTGTTATAAATTAAGCGAGCCTCCGGCGAGCTTAATAACAAATTCCTGGACGCGTTCAATAAAAGTTTGTATGAAATGACAACGAGTGTCAGATCCTTTTTATCACATGGCTCAAAAACGACAAGAAACTACACATTATTGCTTGTGGTGAATCTACATACGGCGGACTGTTACCCTCACAACATCGCCGATTCAGTGCTATATCCACGGACTCCACCGACTCCACCGACTCCACGGACTAAACGGGTGTTCCGGGACATTGACTAGACGAACGTACTGACACTGCACTTGATTCGGTCGCCTTGTATTACAAATGGTTAATATTATACAATTATGGACTTTTCAGCTGTTATACATGATGTGATATGCACCAAAAAAATCATTATTGACCGAGGCGATAGCCGAGGTCAATAATGATTTTTTGGTGCATATCAACATCATGTATAACAGCTGAAAAGTCCATAACTGTTTTATTATATAACCCTCAATTTACAATTATATAAAACAGGTCAATATCAAAAAAACAATTATATAAAACAGGTCAATATCAAAAAAACAGGTCAATATCAAAAAAACAGGTCAATATCGCTAGATATTTTTTCTAAAAAAATACTTTTTAGCCAATGAAAACGCGTCTATTTATAGGTTATATAATAAAAGGAAATACGTAATGGGTATATTATACGGCATACAAGCAGTTCCATGTGATAAAACCTTAAATGTGTTGAAAATGATGTAAAACACCATACAAACAAACAAATCATTCTTAGGTAGATTGTGTGTGTCCCCATTCATTTTTGGTGGATTGTTTTAATACAAGGTGACGTAACATGATCTGAAAATAATAGCAAAGGAAAAGATTGTTATTTCGATCACTTTTACATGACTTATAACACTTAGATATTTTAATGCATATACATATACTATGTTATAGCAGGAATATTGTTTCTAACGTCTCATTCAATTTTTGGTGGATTGTTTTAACATGTTTAATATTTAGCATACATGTACCGACTGTATGATGTGAAGATAATAGCAATGTTAACAATTTTTGATGGGATCATTTTTACTCGAGTTATGGCCCTTTGAAATGTTTGACATATACTGAACCAAACAGCTAATGCACCAGTAGACAATACCTTTACTGTATGAACTTATTATATGCCGACTAGTACCGTTGGAGACAGTTGATTTGAATGTGTGATTTTTAATTTACAGTCGTTATTGACAAGATATTTGTCTGGTTCAGAATGAAATTTGTTTTGATTTATTGATTGTTATTATTGAGATATTAAAGGTATTGTCTACTGGTGCATTAGCTGTTTGGTTCAGTATATACATGTATAACATAGAGTGGAAGTCCTTGCGTGGCTTACTACCCATTCATTTTCCTACAGATTGTTTTCACATATTTCTGATGAATCAGTATCAAGTGAAATGATCATAAAGGAAAACAAAAAATTGGTGCAATAGAGTGCAGGGGTAAAATGTGCAGAAACAGACAGTATATGTGTCTTTAGCGAATGTTCTAGTTCAGCTTGCTGCAAATGCAACTCGAAATTTTCATTAAAATGACCGATGTTTATGTAAATCAATTGAAATTTTAAACTATGGATATTAGAAGTTCCTGTTAGTATATTACTACTTACAGTGTAATGTTTGTAAATGTGTTTACATTAATACACATTTGTATAACATATGGTCCATCTTTTAATTTACTGGCAACAACAGGGCTGATAAAAAAATTTGAAGACAAATACCTGAGATTTTTTTAATTTAAGATTTAAAGCTTGTGAAGAACATTTTTAAATGGAAATCTGAGTGCGGGACTTGATTTTTGCACTTTCTTTTTTAAGAGCTATTTTAAATTATTTATGCAATTAACACTTATGCATTGTTTGATAGTTACAGAAAAGCAAAGTTAGCATACTTCAACATGCACAAACACTGGACTTTGCAATTAGATCAGAAAGACTTGGTTTAATTTATACCACAACTGTTTCTTCATGAATGTGCATACACAGATGCATGCTAAATGCAAATACAAAGTCATCATATTATAAACATTTTACATGGCAGCAGCTGTTATAGTGATACCACATAGGAGTTGCTAGCTCCTTACACTTGCTTTTTCAATTAGGTTGACCAATTAAAGAAGCCAGAGATGTTAAATGTATATTCAGTCAGTGCATTACGCTGATGACCCTCACTGACTTGACACTTACCAATACCCTCCCTTGCATTGCTGACTAGGGAGCATAAAAGGACCAGTGCAGCAAATAGGTGATAAACTGATAATATAGCTGCTAAATCATGATTTTTTTTCTTTAAAGACAAAATTTAATTGGAAATCCGAAGATTTTACACTTAAATACGGAGCAGATGAAAAATCTGGTGAATCTGGATTTTATCCGGAGATTTAGAAGGCCTGCAGCAAATATTCAATGCTTTAATTCATTTTAAGCTCTACTGTCGTTAACTGGTACATATTAGACATTGGTAAGCAATATTGAGGAACATAAAATCATAGGAAAATTATGTATTTCATTAGTTTGTAGGAACATTATTCAAGAGTATTCATTTAGGAGTTATTGGCCGTTTAGATTTTTATTGTGTAAGTAAAAAAGGTATTTCTTTTAAATTTCAAAGCCTTCAAACTAATAACTAAGAAATAAAAGACGAGATAGTTTCAGTATAAACATTTGTTCATAGTTAGTACTTTTATTGTTAGATGCATATGACAAACATTCTCGTGGAGTTTGTTAAAATGTTTTAAATAAAGAAGATATAAATAAAGTCAAATGCACGTACCAATGAATGAACAGACTGACACACGAACTCCCAGACGACAGTGATCGTTATGTCGAGATCTATAAACGGGCTCGACAAAAACACTATATTTTCCTTTGTTAATGCTCTTACTCAGGATCCTTCATTTTTCATTTCACTAATCTTTGGCAGGATGTTAATATCACAAAAAGTTGAACGAGTTTGAAAGCTTAACATGTCAGACGAGACAAAGCAGAGTTATAGCACTTGAATTTGCCTTTACCAGTGCTCCAGAACCTTCCTTTCTCATCTGGATCTTGACTGAATTCGGCCAGATTGTTGATGTTGACTAGTTGGAAAACCAGCTAGATGTGACTTTAATATAATACTAACACTAGACATTGATTTATTGAAAAAAGTTACATTTTGCTTTGTAATTCAGTTTTCAAAATTGGTTCGAACATCTGTATCAACGAAAGCTTGAACAAGTTCAATAACCAGCCAACATTATGTTCATGTTTTGCTTTATTAACATTCTCAGTCCTATAATTTTTCGTCTTTATCGGACTTGTCCATAAAGTTTATTTAAATGTCTCAAAGCCAGACATATCTGATGCCCCATCTTGATCCCCCATCAACTGTTAAAAGAGCTACTGTTAGCACGTAGAGCGTTTACAGGCCCTTACAGGCCCTCTTATTTATTATTGTCTTTTTAAAGAGACTGGAGATGATCAGGCCCCATATTCTCGAAACTTTTGAGTCGAAATCTCCGAAACTTTAAACAAAACTAGATAATCATCAATTACAAATGTCCTGAAAGTTTCGGGAAGAAAAACAATCAGTTAAAAAAGTTATAGGTAAAAGAAATTTTGAGCTTGAGCATAAGATTTTAGCTGAGCAAGTTTCGAGAATATGGGGCCTGGAAGAGTAATTGGTGCCAATACAAATACAAAAGAAAACCCAACCTCTTGTTTATAACTGTTGTTTTTTAAAGGGACTGTAGGCAATCTGGAAGCATAATTGGTGCCAATACAAATACAAAAGAAAACCCAACCTCTTGTTTATAACTGTTGTTTTTTAAAGGGACTGTAGGCAATCTGGAAGCATAATTGGTGCCAATACAAATACAAAAGAAAACTCGAGTAATGTTCTTCAGTTTCATATGAAATGTACACAGGCATTAAATAAGCCAAGTATTAAATGTCTCGATGAATTATTATTAATTTAAATGTTTGGAATAATAGATGACTTTGTGTATTTTTGTTGTTAACTCATTGATTTTAATTCATATATGGGGTTCATATTGCTATTGGTTGTACATATTATTAAATATTATATAGTTAAATCAAAAAACAAAAATTTATGATGGTCATAAAGCATCATATGAATTAATATTGAGTTGTCAAGTTTTCCCAATCGAAATTAATACAACTTGCCATTCCAGAGAGCAGTAGCAACAGCTCAAAGAAAAGGTGATTGTACATATGACAAGCAGGTCAATGTATTGTGATATGTATTTAATGAAACTGTACCATCTATCATGCAAGATGGACCCAAGATTGGTTGTGACATATGTATTTAATGAAACTGTACCATCTATCATGCACGATGGACCCAAGATTGGTTGTGACACAGATATAGTGTTAAACTCAAATGCTTATATCTTCAGAAATATTTTGACAAAGGCAATACCCCTGTTTCTGACTCTGAACGTCCAGGCTATACAGTAAACTACATCAAGATACACTTCCAAATGCCCTCCTCAGCTGCAAGAGTCATAACCATGTGACCACTATAATAGTCACACCCATGTGACCACAACAACAGCCACACCCATGTGACCACAACAACAGCCACACCCATGTGACCACAACAACAGCCACACCCATGTGACCACAACAACAGCCACACCCATGTGACTACTACAACAGTAACAACCATGTGACCAATACAATAGTCACACCCATGTGACCACAACAATAGCCACACACATGCGACCACTATAATACTCACATCCATGTGACCACAACAATAACCACACCCATTTGACCACTACAACAGTAACAACCATGTGACCAATACAATAGTCACACCCATATGACCACTACAATAGTCACACCCATGTGACCACTACAATAGCCACACCCATGTGACCACTGCAATAGCCACACCCACTGACCACTACAATAGCCACAACCATGTGACCACTACAATAGCCACACACATGTGACCACTACAATAGCCACACCCACGTGACCACTACAATAGCCACACCCATGAGACCACTACAATAGCCACACATGAGACCACTACAATAGCCACACCCATGAGACCACTACAATAGCCACACCCATGAGACCACTACAATAGCCACACATGAGACCACTACAATAGCCACACATGAGACCACTACAATAGCCACACATGAGACCACTACAATAGCCACACATGAGACCACTACAATAGCCACACATGAGACCACTACAATAGCCACACATGAGACCACTACAATAGCCACACATGAGACCACTACAATAGCCACACCCATGAGACCACTACAATAGCCACCCATGAGACCACTACAATAGCCACACATGAGACCACTACAATAGCCACACCCATGAGACCACTACAATAGCCACCCATGAGACCACTACAATAGCCACACATGAGACCACTACAATAGCCACCCATGAGACCACTACAATAGCCACACATGAGACCACTACAATAGCCACCCATGAGACCACTACAATAGCCACACATGAGACCACTACAATAGCCACCCATGAGACCACTACAATAGCCACACATGAGACCACTACAATAGCCACCCATGAGACCACTACAATAGCCACACCCATATGAGCTGTTATCAAGAAGTGGACTGATCCCCACTACTATACAAGCTAGTGTTCTCTTTGTCTTCCTGACCCTCTTCTCCACCCTCTGCACTACTGTCAATTTGCATACTCGTCATTGATTGGTTATTCTCCTGAGAGCTAGTTCCTGATTGGCTGAATTCATGTGCACTAGTTCCTGATTGGTCAGCCTCACTCTGGTTACTGATATCAGCACCATCTATGTCCTCATCATCTTCATCCTCATCTTCTTCTTCAGCATCCATAAGAAAAATACGCACTCGTCTTCGTGATGAAAATAGCTATTGAGAAAAAGAAATTATTAAGCCTATACTACAGAATATTCTTTATAAATCAACCAAACAAAAGTGCAGGACAAAATCAGATTCACTGCTTTTCTGGCATGAAAATGAATTTATTTTTCACAGTGAAGAGAATGAGTTTACTGTGACCTTCACCAATGACACAACAGTAATACACAACAGTAACAATTTTAGATATTGTATTGAAACCATTTTCAAACTCGCCCTGTCATTGATGTAAATGTATTTATTCCATCTGAAATTGCTTAGGCAACAGGAGTTGGCATTTCACAATATTTAAGTAGGCGGGGCTGTTTACTAGATTCGGATAGTGTCTGACTTACCTCTTAACACAGGTAAGAATGTTAATGACTAAATTAATATGAGGACTATGTACTTTGTCACATGGTTTTCATAAAACGTTATTGACTAAAATTAATGTTAATAAAGAATTCTGGGAAGTATTTGTACTTGTGACATGGTCTTCATGAAATGTTAATGACTAAATGTTTATTATAAATTCCGTGTTCTATTTGTACTTGCCACATGGTCTTCATGAAATGTTAATGACTAAATGTTAATAAATAATTCTGGGAAGTATTTGTACTTTGTCACATGGTGTTCATAAAATGTTAATGACTGAATGTTAATAATGACTTCTGCGTTGTATTTGTATTGCCACATGGTCTTCATGAAATGTAAATGACTAAATGTTAATACTGCATTCTGTGTAGTATGTGTACTTTGTCACATGGTCTTCATAAAATGTTAATGACTAAATGTAAATAAAGAATTCTGGGAAGTATTTGTACTTGCCACATGGTCTTCGAGAAGTGTTAATGACTAAATGTTAATAATAAATTCTGTGTAGTATGTGTACTTTGTCACATGGTCTTCATAAAATGTTAATGACTAAATGTAAATAATGAATTCTGGGAAGCATTTGTACTTTGTCACATGGTCTTCATAAAATGGTAATGACTAAGGTCACAAAAAATTAATTACCTTGTTCTCAGGCCACTTTTTCTGAGAAGAGATGCGGGCGGGCGCATTTTTTTTTTTACAATTTTACAGTGGTCAACAGACACGCAGGTTTTTTTTTATCCAAACTTTTAATTCCAATACATGTATTGATGCAAAATATCTCGAAATACATGTGCAATAACCAGTTGGATCAGCTCATCTCTATTGTCGATCATTACCTTATCATTTCTTCCCGACTTATGCTTCTTTCAATCACAATAAGTCCGTATATTTGTATTAGATCACGCATAAACTATTGCATGTTGTTGTGAGACTTTGTCGATTAGACGCTTGAATAAATCGCCTGTTCTGTAGCACCTACTAGTTCCAAGCGTCTCAAGCGTCTGACTCCTAGATTGGTAACCGTACAACTGCAACACTCACAAGCTAGCGAGCAGAGCGGCAGATAGTCGGCCGCGCACCAGTCTACCCACAAGGGGATTCCCCTGAGGTAGTTGCATGTAAAAACCGCAACGAACTTGGATGCGGAACTTTTTTCCCGAAATTTCGGTAGCGCATTTCCAATTTTTATTTTATTACTTTTGAGAAAAAATCGCCAATGCGGCACCGAAAAAAGACATGCGGGCGAGCCTGAGAACCAGGTAATTAGTTTTTTATGGCCTAAATGTTAATAAATAATTCTGCTAAGTATCTGTACTTGCCACATGGTCGTCATGAAATGTTAATGACTAAATGTTAATAAAGAATTCTGTGTAGTATTTGTACTTTGTCACATGGTCTTCATGAAATGTTAATGACTAAACGTTAATAAATAATTCTGAGAAGTATTTGTACTTGTGACATGGTCTTCATGAAATATTAATGACTGTTAATAAATAATTCTGGGAAGTATTTGTACTTGCCACATGGTCGTCATGAAATGTTAATGACTAAATGTTGATAAAGAATTCTGTGTAGTATTTGTACTTTGTCACATGGTCTTCATAAAATAGTAATGACTAAATGTTAAGAAATAATTCTGGGAAGTATTTGTACTTGTGACATGGTCTTCATGAAATATTAATGACTGTTAATAAATAATTCTGGTATTTGTACTTGCCACATGGTCTTCATGAATTGATGACTAAATGTTAATAATGAATTCTGGGAAGTATTTGTACTTGTGACATGGTCTTCATGAAATGTAGTCTCGGCCAGCTAGACCGTATCATGCATATGTCTTACTTGCAGATATCGGTCTGGGCAGATTAGGCCAATTAAAGCGCCCACTAGCGATTAGTCGAATTTATTCGCGCATTTTTTTCACGTGCATAATGTTGACGTTTGCGTGACGTCATGTTGTAAATAACGTACAACGTCAATTGTTGATGCATCTGTTACCATTTTTGACGTCACATGCTGCTTCTCATAAGTTTAAAGTAAGAATTTTTTATGAAATTAATTTAGAAAAAAGTGATTTGAAAGTCTCGTTGAATCTCTCAAAATCTCGCCAAAATCGCCCAAAACGAGAGGGCGATTTTAAACGTCTAGTTTCCCCAGGCCCTGGTTCTGGATCCGTGTAGCATAGCGTAACGAAGAAATCAGAAGCGAGCCGGGTGACCGAGGCTACATGAAATGATGACTAAATGTTAATAATGAATTCTGGGAAGTATTTGTACTTGTGACATGGTCTTCATGAAATATTGATGACTGTTAATAAATAATTCTGGGAAGTATTTGTACTTGTCACATGGTCTTCATGAAATGTTAATGACTAAATGTTAATAAATAATTCTGTGTAGTATTTGTTCTCGTCACATGGTCTTCATAAAATGGTAATGACTAAATGTTAATAAATAATTCTGGTAAGTATTTGTACTTGCCACATGGTCTTCAGGAAATGATGACTAAATGTTAATAATGAATTCTGGGAAGTATTTGTACTTGCCACATGGTCTTCATGAAATATTAATGACTGTTAATAATAAATTCTGTGTAGTATTTGTACTTTGCCACATGGTCTTCATGAAATGATGAATAAATGTTAATAACGAATTCTGGGAAGTATTTGTAATTGTCACATGGTCTTCATGAAATGTTAATAAATAATTCTGGTATCTGTACTTGTCACATGGTCTTCCTAAAATTTTAATGACTACATTTTAACAAAGACTTTTGGGTAGTATGTGTACTTGATCCTCACCACAGTGGCTGTGTGCCTAGTTCCACTGACAGCGAAGGAGTGAGCCCTCATGTTATCCAGCCTTCTGTACTGGGTTTTCTCTACCAGTGGGCCTATGTCAGTAACAGGGCTATAAGAAATACAGAGATTTAAGATTTATTCTCCAGCTGAAAGAGGACTTCAATTGCATATCAAACAAGTTTATGGT
Organism: Cyrtodaria siliqua; assembly: GCA_037043455.1. Classification (NCBI taxonomy): domain Eukaryota; kingdom Metazoa; phylum Mollusca; class Bivalvia; order Adapedonta; family Hiatellidae; genus Cyrtodaria; species Cyrtodaria siliqua. The sequence continues at coordinate 241,071 of JAWPHD010001715.1, read as the reverse complement.
ACATGTATTTGGGGAAAACTTGACTGTATGCCAGATGAGACAATGAGTTACAGTGTAATTAACAAGAGGCCCAAGAGGGCCTGTAGACGCTCTACTTGCATGATGTGATTCAAAGACATAAACATGATAGAGGTCAACCGAAGAAACATGTTTCCTATATATAACTCTATGTAAACTTTGGGTTATCGTGGCGGGCATTTTGAATAATTTTGATTATTTGAGGATAATGAAAAACACAAACTTGATAGAGGCTAACCCAAGGAACATGTATATGATATTTCACAAGAATGGAATAAGTGGTTCGGAGGAGATGTCGTTCGAAATTTATTTAAATTTGACCTAGTTTTAGCTATGGCCGCCATCTTGGATGACTGGCGGTCGCAAAAAACACAAATCTGAGAGGGACTATCCCAAATATCATTGTGCTTAAGTTTCATCAAAATCTTTCAGGCGGTTTCAGAGAAGATGTAATTTTTAACCTTTTCCTAAATAACTCTTATGTAAACTTTAGGTCGCCGTGGCGGCCATTTTGATTATTTGACGATAACAAAAAACACAAACTTGATAGAGGCTAACCCAAGGAACATGTATATGATATTAAGAATGGAATAAGTGGTTTCGGAGGAGATGTCGTTTGAAATTTCCTTAAATTTGGCCTAGTTATAGCCAAGGCGGCCATCTAAGATGACTGGCGGCCGCTAAAAACACAAATCTGAGAGGGACTATCCCAAATATCATGGTGATTAAGTTTCATCAAAATCCTTCAAGAGGTTTCAGAGAAGATGTCATTTTTAACCTTTTCCTATATAACTCTATTTAAACTTTGGGTTACCGTGGTAGCCATTTTGATTATTAGACAAAACGAAAAACACAAACTTGATAGCGGCCAACCCAAGGAACATGTAAATGATATATCAGTAGAATGGAATAAGTGGTTTCGGAGGAGATGTCGTTTGAAATTTCCTTAAATTTGACCTAGTTTAAGCCATGGCGGCCATCTTGGATGACTGGCGGATAAATCTGAGAGGGGCCCTCCCAAGTAACGTTGTGATGAAGTTTCATCTAAATCCTTCAAGCGGTTTCAGAGGAGATGTCGATTTTATAAAATTGCTAATAGACAGACGGACGGACGGACAGACGGACGAAAAGTGATCGCATAAGCTCACCTGGCCTCTGGCCAGTAGAGCTAAAAACTTGAAATGTGTCCATGGGACACGGATGCCCTCAATTCGTCAAAATTTGACGAAAAGAGGGCAGTAACTCGGCCATTCTGGGTCGATTTTTACGCCGAATCGATATGCATATTTTGACATCATAGGTAAGCATTCTGTAAAGTTTGAAAAGAAATGGAGGAAAACTGTGAGAGGAGATAGACACACAAGATATTTCAATGTAAAATTTGACGAAAAAAAGGCCAAAAGTCCTGTAATACTAGGTTGATTTTGACGCCGAAACAATATGCATATCTTGACATCATAGGTAGGCAGCCTGTAAAGTTTCTAAGCAATCGGTTGAAAACTGTGGGAGCAGATAGTCACACAATCTTTTCGGGACTCACAAGATATTTTCACGTAATATTTTAAGAAAAAGGGCCGTAACTCTGGTAATACGGAGTCGATTTTGAAGCTGAAACGATATGCACATCTTGACCACATATGTAAGCAGCCTGTATAGTTTCGAAGCAATCGGTTGAAAAGTGTTGGAGAAGATACTGATAGACACACAGGATATTTTCATGTAATATTTTGACGAAAAAGGGGCCATAGCTCCTCCGGTAATACTGGGTCGATTTTGACGCCGAAACAAAATGCACATCTTGACATCATAGGTAAGCATCCTGTAAAGTTTCAAAGCAATCGGTTAAAAACTGTGGGAGGAGTAACACACAAACTTTTCGGGATGGAAAGAGGGAAGAAAGGATGGACGGACATGGCAAACGATATATACCATTCGGTGGTGGGGGCATAAAACAACGACACGTCAAACAAATCTTTCAATTCTCATCAATATTCTGGCAATATCTGGGCAGCCATCTTCATTGCGAGGATGGTATCTTTTATTTTAAAGGTAAAATTCGTAGTCATGAAAATGCTTTGTTTGCCATATTTTAGTGAATCGATTATTTTTTTCTTTACAAACATTTCTATACAAATAATATATTAGAACATTTAATGATACTAAGAAACACATTTTTTTTTTGACCCCTTAACACAGGTAAGGTCATATTTAGGCGTCCTCAGAGGCAGATGAGATGAAGCAAGATTCCCACCAGACATGCCATCCCACCGGAGATGCCACTACCAGGGTTTGATCCAATGTGGAGTAGAGGTCTGCAGTTTTAAAAGTGCCAGGCTTTATTCACTGAGCTACCGAGGCCACTACATGATTTATGATGAAGAATGTTAGCCAGGTGAGATGGACTAGACTCTAAATGTTCATTCTTAGGCCATAATAAATTGATACTTTCTCATCCAAATTTATTTCAAAATAGGGGCGGTGGGTGAACTTTTATTTTTTATTTACTTTATACAACAAATGGAAAATGGCCTCGGCGTAAGGAAAAAATAGTAAAACATACTACTGAGTACTTCCAAGATTGAAAACACATTTTTAATAGTGTTTCATACTTTCAGCAATTTTTTTTTTTTTTTTTTTTTTTTTAAAGAAATAAAATTAGCGGGGCGGCATAAAAAAACGGGGGCGGGCGGGGATCAGAATCTAGCAATTAATTTATTATGGCCTTATTGACCTTTGCGATAAGAATCCATATTTAGCTTACATATCAGTGTTAGTATTGACATCTGCCGTGGTTGACAGAGATGTGTAACAGGCCTCCACGATCACGAGCAGGGGCAACTGTAAAAGCACGGGAGTCTTGTCTTCAGTATTCTCCACAAGAAGCACGGACAGCAACTTCTCATCATAGTATGCCACGTCCAGAATTTTGTGATTCTCACACCTGTAATTCAGGTTAGTTTAAACATTATCAACTGTATTCATTTTACATTAATAACAAAACAAGCTACACAGCTTTATTACATTTCTATGCGTGAAAGATCGGGACTTCTCAGTGCAAGAATATTCATAATCGCTAAATATTAATAACTAACTCAGAACACAATAATAACTAACGTTGCTAACTTAGAACACAATAATAACTAAGTTGCGACGTTGAGTCGTGACGTCCACAAAGTGTTGCTGACGTCGACTTCATCCGCCGATAACGTTCAATAAAGCGAATATTTGTTTGCAGAAACATAATTTAAAATGTAATAAATAGATTATTTAACTGCTGGGATCGATTATTGGGTAATCCTTCACTTGATGGTAGACGTGCTTTGTTTTTTCACTCACTCGCGTGCGCTCGTTCGTGAAAAGAACCACACGTCTACCACTCGTGAAGGATTTCCCTATAATCGATCCCAGCAGATAAATAATCTCTATCTCTTGACAGTGCAGAATGAATGACAGATTTAATGGGAAATTAACGTGGGTGGGAAACACAAGGGAACCTGGAGGGAAAAATTCTAATGGATGTCTAAGTCAGTGGCCAACATACTCTCTCATTTTCAAAGGGAGCTAGGAAATCGAACTCTGGTAGAATTACTGAGAAGCAAATAATGGTACCAGAAATCTTTGCAAACAAAATCATGCAGTCTGGAAAATTTTGGGCTGGATTTGAAAAAAATAATTTTAATTGATAGTTTGATCAATCTTTGTTTCATTAAATTAGTGCTAGGGGGCATGGGCAGTGATGCATTATTAAACAATTCCTTAGGCGAAGGTAGTAAAGCATTATAAAACAAAGTCTGCAACTTTATCTTATTTGTAAGGCTCACCAATTTCCCAGGAATCACGTTTGACCTACCTGTCACTACTGTATGATCCAACACTGACGTCTGGATCAGACTTGAGTAGCGAGGAAAACTTGACCGATGTGATCCTTGTATTACCAGCAACACTGAAATAACAACAAATACAGCATGGTTATACACAAGGAATTTGTTCCACACGTCGATGTGCCAGATAACAACAAATACAGCATGGTTATACACAAGGAATTTGTTCCACACGTCGATGTGCCAGATAACAACAAATACAGAATGGTTATACACAAGGAATTTGTTCCACACGTCGATGTGCCAGATAACAACAAATACAGCATGGTTATACACAAGGAATTTGTTCCACACGTCGATGTGCCAGATAACAACAAATACAGCATGGTTATACACAAGGAATTTGTTCCACACGTCGATGTGCCAGATAACAACAAATACAGCATGGTTATACACAAGGAATTTGTTCCACACGTCGATGTGCCACAGCACTTGTATCATGTGGGATGTGCAGCACAGGGAACGTGCCAATTCTGTTCTGAGTCCCCAAGTACTTCAGTTTTAAATAGTCATTAAAAATTAGTTGAATTTTTTTTTTTTTTTGCGTGTTTAATTTCCATACTTCACACATGTGTGTTACCTTCAAACATAGAGGTAGATGGATCCCCTAAAAGTATCAGCTGCTAAACTTCTGCCTAGATTTAAAGTGATATGTAGCAATCTCATGTCTGTTTTACACATTTTCATGCATCAATTTGTTTGTTTTGTTTGTATGGTGTTTTACGTCATTTTCAACACATGTAAGGTTATATATGACGGTCTATTTTTTTGTTTTGTTTTTTGTGGTGGAGGCAGACCACCCACGTTTCCTGGGTAGAACCAGTATTGTACACCTGCCATCTGTAAGAATCGACACTTCCTCACTTACAAGTCGAGCTCCCAGTGGGATTCGAACCCAAAACGGTGAGAGGCGCATTAAAACAACATAAATGTTTACAAAAATTGTCTACAGAAGTGCCTTCTTCTTCATTTTAAACATCTCTACAATACTTTTTTATCAATATTTTATAGTTTTTCTCCAATTAGCTATGTTGCTATATATTTGAAAACAATACACAAGTAACAACTCATTTATGGCTCAAATATTTCATAAATATGACATGTTAAAGGTGAATGGCCACCCTTTTTATCAATTAACAAATTTAACTCTTAAACGTCATATGAACATTTCTTGACAGTCCCGGAGAGAAACATATAATTAAAACCGCTACTAAGTTGTATGTAAAACAAAGTATTATTTGCATGACGTAGATACTACTTTTACCAATGCACGACTGCACGGGGAAATGGTGTAAATCTGAATTGTAGAGCTGAACAACTATTGCCAGATAATTGATAAATACATTTACCTGTTCAAAGTTTTTTACGTCATCAAATAAAATCTTATTCTCGCTTTTCACAAATATTGCAATGTATGAATTGTAAATATCTATTGTTGTGTATTGATTTCGATTTAAATAAACATAAACATGTTCATGAAACAAAACATGGCCAGAGAACTTTAAATAACAGTGCAGTGTAAAATTTGAATAATTTAGATATTGCTGGAGTTATTTTCCTTTTCAAAAAACTTATCTTTTTGAGAAAATAAAATGATAAGACAACTCTTTAAGGTTTACCTATAACAGCATGTAAAGATGACTGCATTCAAAATCAGTTATGATGAAAATAAAGCAAGATTATGTGGCTTCAAGGGAATTAAGTTATTTACCTATGGCTGTTTGTAGGTTGAGTCATGATAAACAATTTGTCACAAGGTGAAAAATCAGCAGTGAACACAGTATACAACAGGGGCTGGGTACCAGCAGTGAATCTGAAATACAGGGTAATGCTATTGTTAATAAGGGAGGAGTACCAGCAGTAAATACAGTTGCTGAACAACAGGGGCTTGGTACCAGCGGTGAAACTGAAACAAATGGTAATGATACTATAGTAGATATTCATGGCTCCGTATCAGCCATACAGAAAAATGAAATGCTGTTTCATAAGGGCTGGGTATCTGTAGTAGTGAATCCTACTTTTTCAAGAGCATATAATAGATATTTTAAACAGATAACACTGTACAAATACTGATAAAGGTGATCCTTTGCGAGCAACAAACACAATTAAGAGAATAAAGCAGCAGACTCGGTTTTATTGAGTCTGTTCATGAGAAGTAATGAAAGAAGCTACACCTCTCAAGCCCCTAGCACCGACTTAAGCGGTATTCTACTTCAAAGCCACCTATACTGGGCTCGTTGGTCCCAAAGGACCAGTAAAAATAACACTACTGATTCGTAGCAGGGGAGACTTTTTACAGCCGCCACACTGCACTAAACGAACGCTAGTGTGAATGTTAATAAATACTGATAAAGGTGATCCTTTGCGAGCAACAAACACAATTAAGAGAATAAAGCAGCAGACTCGGTTTTATTGAGTCTGTTCATGAGAAGTAATAAAAGAAGCAACACCTCTCAAGCCCCCTAGCACCGGCTTAAGCGGTATTCTACTTCAAAGCCACCTATACTGGGCTCGTTGGTCTCTAAGGACCAGTAAAAATAACACTACTGATTCGTTTAATCTATGACAATATATATACTAAGTAAATATAGTATAATGTTCTACCAAGCATCAAAGCTGGTAACCATCTCAAAGACAACATCTAACTGGACTGACACTGGTGTCTAAAATCAAATCCATATCAGGAAAAATTGTCAAACACTTTAGGTAAGATCAGTCTTATAAAAACAACTCTTGATTAAACAAACAAAATATCCTGAAATATTTTTTAAAATTCTGTTGTAGATTTAACCAAACAAGTACTAGATAGCTTACGAGTCCAAACGTCTTCACTGAGCTATAATTAATCATACCGGTAGGTTAAATTTCCCATGAAGAATATTTAATGGTTGAATTTGATATTTCTACGTGGTATGAACATTTTTCATTTTACGTGTGAAGCCCGCTTTCACTTACTTTCAATTTATAGCCTAATGTTTGTCATAACCCGCAGAAATATCAAAATATCGTATTCAATCCTTATATTTACATTATGTTTGTTCTATCTGTTTTTAATACTTTAAACACGATTTATTTAAAGGGGCCCTGAAAAGCTTGGAAAAAGCTGAAAGAAATATCAAAATGCCTTGAAAAATAAAGAAGATATGACCGACTGAAAATCTGATAATTTGCAAAGAGCGTAAACAGAGGCAGCCATCTTGGAACGATGCCATCGCGCCCTTTTACTATAAATGACATATAGACAAAACACAAGTTAAAGCAAAGAAAATCACAGCAAATTGATTAAAAAATATACAGATGTAAAATGTATAAATTTTATGCTAATTTTTCTTTTCTTTAAAAGACATTTTGTCACTATTCCATATATGGTAAAAAGGCGCAATGACGTCATCGTTTCAAGATGGCCGCTTCCATTTGTTTTTTTGCAAATGTTCAATAGGTCTCCTTTATTTTTCAAGGCATTTTGATAATTCCTTCAAATTTTTTCAAGTTTTTTTAGAGCCCTTTAAATTAACCTTGTTTGAAAATAGTGCATCAACCCCTTTAAGGGCCAATTGTATTAGTTCCTTATCTCCTTCCTGTATAATGTCTCCTGTCAACTGACAGTGTGGACAGTAAGTATGCTATTGTTACTTCAGCTATCGTCAACAGCTCCGCCAAAAATCATTCAACTGAAGTTTAATGGATCTGACGCTTTTCATATCTTCGTGAAAGGTGAAAGTACAAAACTCTTATTTAAATGATCCCTTAAGGCGCTGGTGTAAGACATAAGTATGCATCTTTCCCCTACCTCGACCAAATTACGAAAACACACTTACTGGGCAACTCTTGGAATAAAGGCTTTCCCATCTTCATCTCTGAAAAATAAAACTTATTAAAATGAAAATGAAAACTCATTTATGGAGCTCATACAACAAGATATTCTCTTTAATAGACAAGTTTCATCAAACTTACAATCTGTCACATGATACATGTGTTTTTCAAACTTACTGTATACATTGTTTAAATGGTGCGATGCAATTTACAAAACAGGTTTTTTTATATGAGGCACCAGATTTGTAATTAGGTTCATGTACAAACAATATGAAAAATGCTAGCAAGGCATTAAAAAAATAATAATTTAAGTATTATATCTCTAAAATGTATACGAAAATATTAACGGTAATTCCAAATATACATGCAGATATACTTTAAGGTAATAAAATCTGCCAAATGTTAATATTAAGCCATTATACCAGATATAAGCTATGTGAAGTGTTCATAATATATTTGCTCATGCTACTATTAAATACATACATTAACAAGTACACTGTTAAAATAAGTGTAGTTGAATAAATAGGGAATAATAAATGGGTATTTTCATATATATATCAGGCCTGAGATGCCATATCAGCCCGAGAGCTTTAGCTTGAGGGCTGATATGGGTCGAGGGCCTGATATAGGGTGTGATATAAAAATACACAATTTTTATTCTATTTATCATATACTTCAGCAATGACTGTGTTGAACTGTCAAATTCAACTAATTTACTACGCTTTTTTCCAGGGAGAATACAATAATATTATTAATAAATGTAATCCCATTTTGATGTGTTCATGCACGCCTGTCGCGTAAACTTGTGTAGATCTAAACAACATTTTTTCCAAAATTTGATTTAAAATGAATGCCATTGACTTTGAAATTGTCCAATTCAGAAAATGAATGATCGCAAGTGGTTATTTTATTTCCGTAGAGTTCTGGTCAAAGATGACAGCTCAACGTACACATGTAGATGTATCGCCAATAATCTGGCATTAAAACAGGATGACAGACGACAAATGATCGTATACAATCGTTACTAATCGGTAATTTCCGTATCACTCCGTTGAAAGAATCATAAAGGAAATTACAAAAATAACGACCATTCCTACACCAATGGCAATACTTCCATTTACTTCGCCATGAAGGTAGCATCAATACTGACAGGCGCGAGAAGCAATACTTTTCTATATTACATATTCTGTGATGAATTATAGAAATTTCCCAGTTTGAGAAAATCTATAACATATCCCTTCCTCTACTGTGCTATCTCGCCTAGTGTGACAAAATAGCACAGAAGACAAATGTTATGAACTAAACGATAGACGTCACGATATTACATCACGAATTGACGTATTACTCCGCGCTGTCGCCAAAGGAGTGACAGAAGAAGGAATACTTGTGTCAAAAGACGATTGGAAAGAAATTCATCACATAATATATATTATATAGTTTAATTAACACTTTTGTCGTGCTACGGAAAATAATTCACTCATGAGAAATATTCTTGCGATATAGAAACTCGTGCGAAAACGCACTCGTTTCTATATCGCAAGAATCTTTCTCACTCGGGAATTATTTCCTGTATCACTTCAACAATGTTAATTAAACTCTATATCTACATATGTCCTACTCATTGGATAAACTCTGCCTAAAGCATCTTTGAACTCCCGACACACCTCTTTAAAACTCCAACAAATGCATCCCTGTAACCCTTGAAACATGAAGCAGTATGCAACCAATTTCGAGGAAGTTCTTTCATAGTAAAGTAAACGCATTTATTTTCAGTGGTGTAAAATAAGGCTTACCTTGACTGACAGGAAAAGAGAAACAATGATGAGGCCGAGGCCATTGACTGGCCTACTGTTACCTGAAATACGGAAAATGTTCCAATTTAACTATTCATTTAAAATGGTGTTTAATAGGCAGCTATGTTTAACAATTAAAAGATGATATTTTGAAACACAGAGGGCCAGGGCCTACATGTCGAGCCTTATTATAACGGTACAGATTTTTTATTTGACCAACACCAATGTCAATCCCAAGAGATATTAAGTTTATGTCATTAACAGTGGGGATGCATGTCGTAGTGGAGACCAGATGTGACTTATATTTCGTCAAAAGTAGGTCACAGCAACCCAATTCACATGATGTCAGATGAACATAAGGAACATTCGTTTGGTGAAAATCCTGCGTGAAAGAAGCAAGATACACATACACCGGACGACATTGTGATTGCTAAGTCAAGATCCGCAAAAAGGGCATAACAAACAAAAATTAGTAGTTTTGAAACAACACTTTGAAGAGATTTGTCAAATATTTAAAGACTCTTTAACTACAAGGGTGTTGCATGGAACACTTGTGTCGCCTACCATGTGACTATTTAAAGTTATGAGCTAGGTCAGGTTGCAGGTTAAAAGTATTATGAAAAGGGGCATAACTTTGCCAAAATGAGAAGTCAAGAGTTATTGGACATGTGTAATGAAATTCCTTAGGGTAAGATGAATATGTTTATCAAGTGTCATGAACATAGATCCAATACTTTTCAAGTTACGGTCAAGATCAGGTTGCAGGTAAAGTGTTACGGACAAACAACGACAGATGAAGTGATTCCTAAGTGTCTGCCATGCTAGACAGGTGACACAAAAAGCCTAAATCCTATACATATAACAACAACACCCGATTTTGTGTTTATTTAGTGCAAATCAGTGATTGCAATCATTGTGAAGTCCAACATAGCGGAAAAGATGACTTCTCGCTCCAAAATTTGCAGCAACTGAATTTTGCTCAGGCCTTCAAAAAAAAAAAAGTTGACAAAATCATTCATAGTCTGGCCCTAAGTCACTATGTTGCATGCTCAACTTACAGCAGGTTTACCGAGTGTTTTAAATACTCAACTTACAGCAGGTTTATTGAGTGTTTTAAATACTCAACTTACAGCAGGTTTATTGAGTGTTTTAAATACTCAACTTACAGCAGGTTTATTGAGTGTTTTAAATACTCAACTTACAGCAGGTTTATTGAGTGTTTTAAATACTCAACTTACAGCAGGTTTATTGAGTGTTTTAAATACTCAACTTACAGCAGGTTTACCGAGTGTTTTAAATACTCAACTTACAGCAGGTTTATTGAGTGTTTTAAACGTGTGGTTCTCTAGAGATTCTTGGAGTTGTATCAGTGATTTGTTACTCTCAACTGGGTACAGAATGCTACTATCTGCAACATATAAAAAACACAGAATTATGCTTTACATAGTTACCAAACATTACCTGTATTTTTCAATTCAAGTGTTGCATAAAAAAAACAACAGAAACTAGTTTCACATGCCCAAGTCCCATAATATGTTTTTTGCATAACCAATTGCAATACATTTTAAAAATGAAAAATATCATTTGCCATTGATGGCCATAACTTCTTAAAGCATAAGTCAATCAGACCTTAATGAAAGAACCATGTTTGAGAAATGCCTGACTGCATAACTTTAACAGATAAAACAGGCAGATGGATGCACACACCTTTGATAATGTTAACTTGCCCTATAGAACTGAACCCAGGGATTGCCAGATAACTGGGGACTTACCTTTGAGAGTGTAATTTGCCCTACAGAACTGTACCCAGGGATTGCCAGCTAACTGGGGACTTACCTTTGAGAGTGTAATTTGCCCTACAGAACTGTACCCAGGGATTGCCAGCTAACTGGGGACTTACCTTTGAGAGTGTAATTTGCCCTACAGAACTGTACCCAGGGATTGCCAGCTAACTGGGGACTTACCTTTGAGAGTGTAATTTGCCCTACAGAACTGTACCCAGGGATTGCCAGATATCTGGGGACTTACCTTTGAGAGTGTAACTTACCCTACAGAACTGTACCCAGGGATTGCCAGCTAACTGGGGACTTACCTTTGAGAGTGTAATTTGCCCTACAGAACTGTACCCAGGGGTTGCTAGATAACTGAGTACATACCTTTGAGAGAGTGACTTGCCCTACAGAACTGTACCAGGGGTTGCCAGATAACTGAGGCCATACCTTTGTGAGTGTAATTTTCCCTACATAACTGTACCCAGGGGTTGCCAGCTAACTGGGGACTTACCTTCGAGAGTGTAATTTGCCCTACAGAACTGTACCCAGGGATTGCCAGATAACTGGGGACTTACCTTTGAGAGTGTAACTTACCCTACAGAACTGTACCCAGGGATTGCCAGCTAACTGGGGACTTACCTTTGAGAGTGTAATTTGCCCTACAGAACTGTACCCAGGGGTTGCTAGATAACTGAGTACATACCTTTGAGAGAGTGACTTGCCCTACAGAACTGTACCAGGGGTTGCCAGATAACTGAGGCCATACCTTTGTGAGTGTAATTTGCCCTACATAACTGTACCCAGGGGTTGCTAGATAACTGACTTACCTTTGAGAGAGTGACTTGCCCTACCGAACTGTACCCAGGGATTGCCAGATATAACTGAGTACATACCTTTGACAGAGTGACTTGCCCTACAGAACTGTACCCAGGGATTGCCAGATAACTGAGGCCATACCTTTGAGAGAGTGACTTCCAGACAGAACTGTACCCAGGGGTTGCCAGATAACTGAGGACATACCTTTGAGAGTGTGACTTGCCCTACAGAACTGTAAAAGGATTGCCAGATATAACTGAGTACATACCTTTAAGAGAGTGACTTACCCTACAGAACTGTAAAGGGGTCCAGGGGTTGCCAGATATAACTGAGTACATACCTTTTAGAGTGTGACTTGCCCTACAGAACTGTACCCAGGGATTGCCAGATATAACTGAGGCCATACCTTGACAGTGTGACTTACCCTACAGAACTGTAAATGGGTCCCGGGGTTGCCAGATAACTGAGTACATACCTTTGAGAGAGTGACTTGCCCTACAGACTGTACCCAGGGATTGCCAGATATAACTGAGGCCATACCTTGACAGTGTGACTTGCCCTTCATAACTGTACCCGGGAATTGCGAGATAACTGAGGCCATACGTTTGAGAGTGAGACTTGCCCTACAGAACTGTACCCAGGGATTGCCAGATATAACTGAGGCCTTACCTTTGAGAGTGACTTGCCCTACAGAACTGTACCCAGGGATTGCCAGATATAACTGAGGCCTTACCTTTGAGAGTGACTTGCCCTACAGAACTGTACCCAGGGATTGCCAGATATAACTGAGGCCTTACCTTTGAGAGTGACTTGCCCTACAGAACTGTACCCAGGGATTGCCAGATATAACTGAGGACATACCTTTGAGAGTGTGACTTGCCCTACAGAACTGTACCCAGGGATTGCCAGATATAACTGAGGCCTTACCTTTGAGAGTGACTTGCCCTACAGAACTGTACCCAGGGATTGCCAGATATAACTGAGGCCTTACCTTTGAGAGTGACTTGCCCTACAGAACTGTACCCAGGGATTGCCAGATATAACTGAGGCCTTACCTTTGAGAGTGACTTGCCCTACAGAACTGTACCCAGGGATTGCCAGATATAACTGAGGCCTTACCTTTGAGAGTGACTTGCCCTACAGAACTGTACCCAGGGATTGCCAGATATAACTGAGGCCTTACCTTTGAGAGTGACTTGCCCTACAGAACTGTACCCAGGGATTGCCAGATATAACTGAGGACATACCTTTGAGAGTGTGACTTGCCCTACAGAACTGTACCCAGGGATTGCCAGATATAACTGAGGCCTTACCTTTGAGAGTGACTTGCCCTACAGAACTGTACCCAGGGATTGCCAGATATAACTGAGGCCTTACCTTTGAGAGTGACTTGCCCTACAGAACTGTACCCAGGGATTGCCAGATATAACTGAGGACATACCTTTGAGAGTGTGACTTGCCCTACAGAACTGTACCCAGGGATTGCCAGAGATATCAGGTGGATAATTGAGATTCTCTTTCTTTAAATACTGAAATATAAATAATAACAAGAGGTCAATGACCTTGAAGCTCTACTGATAGGTTTTGATAGCTAAATCAGCGTCTCCGAGGCCGAATGGTTAATGACGTTGCATTGCAAACCTTCGCCTCTCCCTGCTGCAGGTTCGAATCCCATTAGGAGCTCATCTTGTAAGTGAGGAAGTGTCAATTCTTACGGATGGTGGGAGGTGTACAGTACTGGTTCTACCCAGGAAAAGTTGGTGGTCTGCCTCCACGACAAAAAATCGACCGTCATATATAACTAGGTAGTCCTAGAAGTAAAAACCAGATCGGCCGGTAATTCAGGATGGCAACCATAGTTATAAATAGATTTTAAAAATACAACTATGTGACCACTACTTCTCAAAACCGTAAGTGGTATTGTTGTGGAACCTTTACTAAAATGACTGGCATGACATGTAGTTGGTCTTAAGCAAAATTCTTTTGATTTGATTTCAAACATGGCCGTCAGCGGCCATCTTTGTTCACATAAAGTGCTGGTCCTATTTCCATAAAACTTCACAAGTTCCCATGGCTGATTTAGTTTGTTTGTTTTTATGGTGTTTACGTAATTTTCAACACATGTAAGGATATCAAGAGCAACAATCCTGTAAAGTTTCATAAAAATCCATCAAGTTGTTCCAGAGGAGTAATCGCCACAAGTTTTTCCAACATAATTCTATGTAATATCGAATTGAAATGAATTTTGTTTAGGACCAACTACATGTCACGCAAGTCATATTAGTAAGGTTCCAAATCAATACAGTCAATTTCGGTTATTTGCATAGCCCATTTGTCAAGAAAATATATGCGATTAACCGGAGTATTCGAATAGCCGAAATTGAACATTTTGTACATGTAGTGGTGCACGTTTCTACTTTCGTTTTACTGTTCTGTTAATACTTACATAGATACTCCATAAAAGCGAATTAATTCTATGCAAGATGTTTGATAGGATTAATATTGTGCATTTCCGTTAGATTTTTGCAGTGCTCAAAGAAAATTATTTTAAGAGACAGGCCCAGGGCTTGTTGCTTCTGAAAATGGACAGGCCCCGATTTGAAATGGACAGGCCCTGATTTGAAATGGACAGGCCCTGATTTAAAATGGAAAGGTCCAATATTTTTTCTTATTGGAAATGTGTCTTTATTCACTTTTATAGCACACATTTGTTACGTATGTATTAATCAAGCTCAGAACCTCCTCTGACTATATTTTTCTTTTTGCTACCACTTTATGCTCCCTGGTCAGCGGACTTATTTACCATTTCGTTTCAAATATGTTAGAATAGAATATTACATATAGTAATTTATAACCAATGCAAAGGAGAGTACTAGCATTTTTGCCAAACGATAATAATCAGGGCCGACTTGGTGAAACTGGAGCTAAACTAACTTGGAGCCAAATTTTTAATCAGGTTTTATGAGACTATCAGAGCCTCCTCTGGCTATACTTTTTCTTTTTGTCACCACTTTCTCCAAGTAAAGAATTAGGAGCCTAGACTAGAATTCATTTAAAAGTAGGATTCCAGGAACTCCTTACACCTTAAATAATGAATAGAAATATACTTTATATCTGTATTTATACATATACAGTATATATATTTTTCTTTCCACCAACATGTATTTGTAAAGGACAGTTTTTCTTATTTGATTATGTAAAAAAAATAAAAAAATAAAAAAAAATATCCGAAATTATGTACCATCCGAACTACTATGACACCGCACTTTTACGGCAGAACATTTCACAAACATTCAATCGAAATACCATCAATAACGATTTTTTTTCATGCATTAGTGTGTTTTTAATGACAAAAACGCTATTTCTTATCACAAAGGAAAGAAAACACAACCCTAATAGCAGAATAATGAGTTTTATGTCAACAATTGTCGACCTCAAAGTTGTGACAAACTGCCGACACGAAGCCAGGCAAAATATTCGAACTTCTTATTGTTTCAATGTGTATATAACACATTTTAATTACTTTATTGCAAGTGTTTTCACAGTTCACAATACACATGGGAGTATTTTGTCTTGAGGAACTTGAGCTTGAGATCCAGTAAAACTGATTTTTTTGGGGATTTTTTTTTTTTAAGACAGGCCCGACGGGCTCCTCGTCTGCAAAATGAGACAGGCCCGGTATGGATTTCGAGGAGCCCCGGGCGTCGGGCTATCCTATTTTTTGAGCACTGATTTGTTTTCTTTCAACTTGCATCGCTTTGCTATGGTTTGTTGTGTGAATTACACAGCAGTGATAATAACACGAAAGCTTATTTTATTTTTCATTTATTAAGTAACCTCTATGCGCTACTCAATGTCATTTGCATCTCTACCGACACTAGCAAACTGAGAGCAGTAAATAATTAACAACACATTGCTTTACATTGCGTACAAACATTATTGAATTGGTGAGCGATCGTCATGGCATGGAAGCTTTACGGAAGCCGCACAAAATGGCAAACTTTCTCTTTGCAAGTCACTAATTAGCACCTTTTGTCAATCAATCTGCCTCAGGCTTATCTCTGACAATCAATTAACAGTTGAAAAATACAGGTAAATTTGACTTTCAGTATGCAATTATCCAGATATTCGTTATGCAATTATCCGGAATGTGACAAAAACCTATGCGATTATACGGGGTTTTTTACATGCAAAAGAATACAAATAGTTTTGTGTTTCAAAACTTTATGCAATTAACCGAAATATGCAATTAACCGGTATGCGATTAAACGGAATCGACTGTACCACTTATGTTTTTTGACTGAAAAGTAGTCAACACGAACTTGTATTTTTAAGATCTATTTTTTTAGCTGTGGCATCCATCTTGAATTTTTACTAAGGACCAACTAGACATCATGAGGAAATTTCCTGTAAAGTTTCATGAAAAGTCATCACGTCATTTCAGAGGAGTAGTCGCCGCAGATTTTCCTATATCAAAGACAGCCGATGGCAGCCATATTTGACATCAAATTGAAATGAATTTTGGTTAGGACCAACTACATTTCATGTCAGTCATTTTTAATAAAGTTCCAAATCAATACCACTAATGATTTTTGAAAAGTAGACGTCACTAACTTGTATTTTTTAAATCTATTTTAGACGTGGCGGTCTTCTTGCATTTCTGGACAACCTGAATTTATGCTAGGATCAACTAGACATCAAGAGCAACATTCCTTTGAAGTTCATGGAAATCGGTCAGATAGTTTCAGAGGAGTAGTCACTACAAGTTTTTACTATATAACTCTACGTAAACAAAGACGATTTTCGTTAAGGACCAACATCATGTCATGCTGATCATTTTAGAAAAGTTCCCATATCAATGTCAATTATAGTTTACAAGAAGTGGTCGCTACAAACTTGTTTTCTAAAAATCTATTTTTAGTTTTGGTGGCCATCTTGGATTTCACATGAACGTGAATTTTTTCTGGGATCAACTAGACATCAACTAGACATCAAGGCAACATTCCTGTGAAGTTTCAGAGGAGTAGTCGCTACTTGGAAAATGATTTTCGATAAGGACCAACATCATGTCATGCTGATAATCTTAGAAAAAATCCCATATCAATATCGCTTATAGCTTTCAAGAAGTAATCGCTATAAACTTCTTTTTTAAAAATCTATTTTTAACTTTGTTGGCCATCTTGGATTTCACATCAACGTGAAGTTTTGGTAGGATCAACTAAACATCAAGAGAAACATTCCTGTGAAGTTACATGAAAATCCATCAAGTAGTTTCAGAGGAGTAGTCGCTGCAAGTTTTCACTATATAACTCTTATGTAAACAAAGATGGCTGCTGGCAGCCATGTTTAACATCGAATCAAGATGATTTTCGACAAGGACCAACATCATGTCATGCTGATCATTTAAGAAATAGTCCCATATCAATATCACTTATAGTTTTCAAGAAGTAGTCACTACAAACCTCTTTTTTAAGAATCTATTTTTGGCTTTGAGCCATCTTGAATTTCACATCACCTTGAATTTTTGCTAGGATCAACTAGACATCATGGGCAACATTTCTGTAAAGTTATATGAAAATCCATCCAGTAGTTTCAGAGAAGTATTCGCTACAAAAAAAAAGTTTACAGACAAGACGGCCGGACGACGGACACCGCACAACAGCATAAGCCCTCTTTGATCAGTAGAGCTGAAAAACTGAATTAAGTGAATGTTGTTGAACAGCTCATCAACACATTATAGGTTATTTAGAGCCGCCCAAGATAAGGGTAAACAAAATCAAAAATACATATTCTGACTTTGCAAAAAAAAAAGACATTATTAAGAATGATTTATATGTATAAAATTGGAATGCTGCAAATTAAGAATCAAAATTGCTCTGTTTCTCTTACACGTTTGTTAAAGGAAACTCCTTAAAAACTCTGGTTTTGCTCTTATTCTTTCAGGTGTTTTCTTCGTGTATGCATGTACTTGTAATGTTGTTGGAAATAAAACTCATGTTTAAACCAAAGCTAGTTACCTGTCCTACTTTCTCGAGTTTAAATCCCGACTTTTTGTCCGTGGGAGACACGGTCCTTAAGTCTGCTATAGACTCCTCTTCTTCTTTCTGCGGAATAAATATCATCTTAAAGTCTCCATTTGGCTATTAAAGTCAAGGAACAATATGTTCTAAGCGTTAAACCATTGCTTAGGTTAGCATACATGCAGATGCACCCAAATCAACCCCTATTCCCGTAAAAAATATTCTTGTAAATATTTATGATAAATTTCTTTTAAAACCTATTCAGTCTCCACTGCACATTAATTAACTTTCAGTATTCTATACCTGTTGTAAGCAACTCGCTTCTAAGGTACTTCTTGATTGTCTTCCTGGGTAGAACCAGTACTAAGCAATGCAGATGAAGTGTCTTGCTCAGGGACACAATGCATATGGTTATGATGTTTGGATCATGGGTCCAACGCTCTACTACTAGACCACAGCGCTCCAATAATGAAAGAATATTAAATGTTTCCTTTAAACCTTTGCATTTCATCTTTATATGAAGTGGTGGAGGAGTTGAACAAGTCAAATTATAAATTATAAACTTGTTTACAAACATGTTATGCTGGCAATAAATACTGAAAAGGGCATCCTTTGGAATCAAGAACACAAGCAAGAGAAACAAGTAGCAGACTTTGTTTTATAACTTGATTTAAAATAACTTCATCTTACTAATTAAGGAACAAAATGGTAACAGGGCATATATCAAATGCCTGCCATGGTATAACTGAATTAACCCGTGATAAAGTTACAGTAAAAATTACAAGTTACAGCGAGAGCGACAAAATGGATGCAGAATTTATGTTTGGAAGAGGTCAATGTTGACTTTTCTGGCTATAGTGATCAACAAGTTTGGAATTTGGTAAATAAATGTTTAATTATACTGACCGGTGTGAACTGAGCAAAGTTGTCTCTCAAAAAATCAGCCACGAAGTTCACGTCATGCTGGGTCATCTGTACCAAACATAAAATGGTTAACATTTAATTGGAAGCAGTTAACATTTAATTGGAAAACTGTTTAACATTTAATTGGAATAGGTGTCCTTGAAAACAGTTGGTGTCCTTGGAAACAGTATTATTTGGAAAACAGTTACCATTTAATTGGAAAACAGTTGAAATTTAATTGGAAAATGTGTCCTTCGAAACAGCAAACATTTCATTGAAAAACATGTCCTCTGATCAGCTGACATTTAATTGGAAAGGTATTCCTTTGAAACAGTTTAATTAGAAAAGGTGTTCTTGGAAACAATTAACTTTAAACGCGAAAAAGTGTCCTTGGAAACAGTTAACATTTCATTGGAAAATATTTCCTCAGAACAGTTAACATTTAATTTGAAAATATTTCTTCAGAACATTTCATTGGAAAATATTTCCTCAGAACCGTTAACATTTAATTTGAAAATATTTCATCAGAAAAGTTAACATTTCATTGGAAAATATTTCCTCAGAACAGTTAACATTTCATTGGAAAATATTTCCTCAGAACAGTTAACATTTCATTGGAAAATATGTCCTCAAAACAATTAACATTTCATTGGAAAATATTTCCTCAACATTTAACATTTCATTGGAAAATATTTCCTCAGAACAGTTATTGGAAAATATTTCCTCAGAACTTAACATTTAATTTGAAAATGTGTCCTTGGAAACGTAATAACATTAAAAGTTTGAAGACTGTAGGGTCAACACTGATTTAGAACTGACTTAGAAGGATGAACAAGCAAACTGCAATATTACCATGACAATTTGTTGATTGATGGGAGTATATATTTACCTTACTTAATTCTGGCGGAGGTTTCTCATCCGACAGCCTGAGAATAACTGAAATAGTACCATTTTACCTATTAAATATACTGTACTAGGGCACGCATAAAAGAACAATCAAATATAACCATCGGATATTACACGTATAAGACTAAATTTATAGAATAAATTGATATCCTCCTGTGACTGCTATTAAACTAGAAATGTCGGATATATGGCTAATTATGCCTTCGCTAAATGCAAAACTTCCAGGTGTGTTAGCTTGACCTTGTGGTCGTAGGTCATCAGAAATATGACGGTACAACTTCAATAATCAACAATTTTGGCGGGGGCATAATAAATGCTAATCACATACTACCAAATAAGTAAGTGTGATTCAAATTTTGTTAATCTAGTGAATGCAGTTCCTAAGAAACAGAGCTGAACGCATAAACTTAACACAGATACCTTCATTTTCACCTTCTCCGACAGAAAAGTAACACGTCTTACCACCATTTTCCTTCAGGGATTTGAGTAGACATGTACTTACCAACGTACAACCATCTAAAGAAGGCCTTAAAATTCTTTATACTGCCATCTATAACTCTGAGGAGAAAGAAAACAATATAATAATTATTGCCATGGTATATGGAAACAATAAAACGGATCATCCCGATATAAGAACGGACTGGTTTATTAAGACAGAGCAGTGAATAAGTGACAATTCAGCGACCCATTTTCCACTAAATTATTTTATAATAATCAACAACTTTATGTTGAATAAACTTTTTTAAAAATACATTATTTTGATGAATGTTTTATCTTTTCATCTGACTGTCTGCCATCTTTTCTTCTGCAGTCAAATCACAACAGTGATGGTGAGGCAAAATATGTTTATGTTTCTTTTCAATACTAGCATTAATAATAAATATAATTAAGTCTCATAGTAAGAGAATGTATCATGCAAGCCTGGCATGCCGTGTAAAGCACTTTAAAAGTACTTCTGAGGAAATTACCAATATTTTGTGATTTTATATCGGTTTTTCTTTCAATCAAAAATCATGGATCTTCTCATATAACAAACACATGTATAATAAACTAACACACTACACGCCATTCTGTAGACTTGTATAATCACTTCTACTTACTGTTGCAGCTCACTAGTTTTCAGCACAAATGAGCCAGAAGTCATAACAGCTTCGTGTAAACTCTTCTGGTCCACCCCCAGTACACCAAACTTCTCGTAACACTTGGACATGCCTTTCAGCTCACTCATGTGGTATAATATGGCTTGACTTACACTGAAAATTGATAATTCAAAGGCATATAAATGGGATTTTACTGTTATATTTAGCTCTCCTGCGTGGCCAAACATGGCTCGGCTTACACTTAAAGTTGAGTTGACTGAAATGGATTTCTGGCGCTAAAACACAAAAAATTCTTATGGAGCCAATAGGAATGAACTTTTCAGGGCCACCTACCATTTACATTCTAGCTAGGTGAAGCTAGATCAAATTTTCTGTTTTATTCCATTTAAATATGTAACGATGGCCATCTTACAAGGGGGATTAACTGAAACTTCATTTGATCCTAACTTGATATGTCATAAGTAAAATGTTCTGACAGAACTTTCCTATCTAAAATGCATTAACTGTGCAATCCTGTCAAAGTGAAGAGAAACAGACAAATCTGAGGAACGGAATGATACGTCGCATTCCATGTCATACAAAGGTAGTGAAGGTATTTTTATTCTTGCAAAAATCCAACAATCTCAAAAAGTCTGTACTTACGTTTGCAGATGTTTCACAACCAGTTTCTGTATGTTTGAGTATGAGGTCTCTATAGAATGTCCCAGCTTCTTCAGACCCTGGAAGAAAACCTACATAGTCAAGCTCTATCGAATGTTCAAGCATTTTATGACCATATAAGAAAATCTACACAAAGTCAAACTATAAAATAGCTTTTTCAGACCTTAGAACAAAATCTACACTGAGTCAAAAACAAAGGAAATAATTGACCTTGACAGATAGAATTCTTAATATTTTTTCAGAAACCCCAATGCGCTATCATTTAATGTCAGTAATCTTTAAAGTTCTCCAGACATGTTTTGTTTCATGAACATGTTTATGTTTATTTAAATCGAAATCAATACACAACAATAGATATTTACAATTCACACATTGCAATATCTGTGAAAAGCGAGAATAAGATTTTATTTGATGACGTAGAAAACTTTGAACAGGTAAATTAATTTACAGGTAAATGTATTTATCATTTATCTGGCAATAATTGTGCAGCTATACAATTCAGATTTAACTCATTTCCCCGTGCAGTCTCGCAGTGGTAAAAGTAGTATCTACGTCATACTTATTTTGACATAGAACTTAGTAGCGGTTTTACATATATGTTTCTCTCTGAAACTATCCAAAAATGTTCATATGATGTTTAAAAATTAAATTTGTTAATTGATAATACTATAAAAAGGGTGGCCATTCATCTTTAAGTTGATACTTTCTAAATGTATGTGTCTGAAAAAGAAGAACTTTCCAAAATGGATCGGTACTGAAATTGCAGCAATTTTGTTTTCCTGTATTGTATGAAGGTATGAGGCACACATGGAAATCTTCAAATGTAACCATCACAAGACACATAGATATAGGCTCTCATATTAACGCCCTGTCAACCAATCAAAAACAAGAATTAGTGAAGAACTAGTGAATTCAATTAACGCAATACATACCTTATCTGTTAACTCGTGCAGTAAGAATGTCCGCAACTCTGAACTAAAATATAAACAAGTTCTATAACAGAAGAGCTTACCTAACAAACCAGCCAAATACTTAAACAAGAGGGCCTGTGGATGCTCTACTTGCTAAAGACAAAGCTTATGTTAAAGGGGCCATAACTCTGTCAAAAATCCTTCAAACGAAACATGGCAATGACATAAGCAACTAGGGTTGGTACTGATCATTCCTGACGAGATTCTTTGAAATTCGGCCAGTGGCTCAGGAGAATTAGTCTAGACAAAGTTTGTGTATTAAAACCTTAAAAGGGTCATAACTGTGCCAAAAATCATTGAACCAGAACACTGCAATGACACACGCAACTAGGCTTGGTATTCAGCATCCCTGCCAAGATTTGTTGAAACACGGCAACGAGTTCTGAAGAGACTAGTCTGGAAAAAGTTTGTGTATTAAAACATTTAAAGGGCCATAACTCTGCCAATTAGCATTCAACCGGAATAAGGCGATGATATACACAACTAGGCTTGATACTGATCATCATTGTCCAGTTTCGCTGAAATCCGACCAGAGGTTAAGGAGAACTAGCCCAGAAAAAGTTTGTGTATCAAAAACCTTTAAAGGGCCGTAACTCAGCCAAAAATCAGAACATGACGATGGCATGCACAACTGGGCTTGGTACTGATCATCCCTGAAAGTAGCGGCCAGGGGTTCAGGAAAACTAGCCAGGACAAAGTTGATCATCCCTGCAGTTTCATTTCAATCCGGCCAAATGAAGGCCTTTCATCTTAAGGAGGTTGGCTGGGAAAGGACGTAATGCTGAGATATTTTTTAAATTGATATTTAAAGCTTCTTTGGTATTAATATTTAGAGACAAAATTATCAAAAAAAGGTTAGGTCGCCACACTTTTTTTTCCACTAGACGTCTTTGAAGAAGTCACACATTTCCAATTCCAAAACTTCACTAAAAGAGGAAAAATAGAGTCCTTGAACATTTTCACATTTTTTTCATAACATTAGATTTATTGAAAAACAACGATTAATTTTCGATTACATATATACAAACATATCTTTCAAAACATACATAAACAAATGTAATCCTCATGCATCTTTTTACTTTGAAAAGCAAACATATATAGAACGTGACCAATTCAAGATAAAAAAAAGTATGTTCTAATGCTCAACTTTCTTTAAAACTTGTATATGACAAGGTCCTATGACATTCAGGGGCACAGACTAACTCTATTTAGCTAGGAGCCAGCTGGGCCCCTGAATTAAAATTTGTAGGGGCCCAGCCCAAAAGTTAGGGTCCCAACAAAATATTATTTTATTTTACCACTCTGGTGCATAATTTATGAACAATTACATGCATTTACTCCGTGTTTATTGAATATTATAAACAACATTACTGATCATTACAAGTCCAAGTTATCGATTTAATTATAAATAGTATTGTTAATGAGTTTTGTTATAAATGATCACAATTAGAATATGTAAATTATTGTAATAAAAGATTAAAAAAGATTAGATATTATTAAATTAATGTTTTATTTTGTTATAAATATTTTATGTTGACATACAGTTTGAAAATTAATGTATGAGACCTTTTTTATCAACATGATTCCCTGCCATATAATTATTAATGATGATTTCTAAAAGCACCGCATTTTATTAATCAAAAGCGCCGCGTTTTAGAATATCCAAAAACCGGAAGTGAAACCTAATTATTTCCCCTTCAAATTATACCACGAATTTATGATCATGTGTAAAATAAACACTACCATGTCTGTTTTAATGTTGATTTTATACCAGCAAATGTACTCTTGCCGTCTAATTTTACATTGACATTCGAAGCTCAGGGTACCATAACATGCAGTTTTGTGGGAAACCGTACATCGCAACATCTCGAACATTCTCGTTTCCGCAGTGGAAAAATAACAAGAGGTCAATGACCTTGAAGCTCTACTGATTGATTTTGATTTCAGGAAGTAGTCGCTACAGACTTGTTTTTTGAAAATCTATTTTTAACCGTGGCGGCCATCTTGAATTTCCGGCCAACCTGAAATTTTGCTAGGATCAATTAGACATTAAGAGCAACATTCCTGTGAAGTTTCATGAAAATCCGTCAAGTTGTGTCAGAGGAGTAGTCACTACAAGTTTTCATTATATAACTCTATGTAAACAAAGATGGCCGCTGGTAGCCATGTTTAACGTCAAATCAAAACGATTTTCGACAAGGACCAACATCATGTCATACTGATCATTTTAGAAAAAGTCCCATATCAATATCTCTTATAGTTTTGAAGAAGTAGTCGCTACAAACTTATTTATTTTAAATCTATTTTTAGCTGTGGTGGCCATCTTGAATTTCTGGCAGACGTGAAATTTTCTAGGATCAACTAGACATCAAGAGCAACATTCCTGTGAAGTTTCATGAACATCCGTCAAGTAGTTTCAGAGGAGTAGTCGCTACAAGTTTTTACTATATAACTCTTATGTAACCAAAGATGGCCACTGGCAGCCATGTTTAACGTCGAATCAAAATAATTTTCCATAAGGATCAACATCATGTCATGCTGATAATTTTAGAAAAAGTCCCATATCAATATCACTTATAGTTTTCAAGAAGTAGTCGCTACAAACTTATTTTTTAAAAATCTATTTTTAGCTGTGACGGCCATCTTGAATTTCTGGCAGATCTGAACTTTTGCTAGGATCAATTAGACATCAAGAGCAACATTCCTGTAAAGTTTCATGACAATCCGTCAAGTAGTTTCAGAGGAGTAGTCGCTACAAGTTTTTACTATATAACTCTATGTAAACAAAGATGGCCGCGGCAGCCATGTTTAACGCTGAATCAAAACGATTTTTGACAAGGATCAACATCATGTCATGCTGATCATTTTAGAAAAAGTCCCATATCAATATCACTTATAGTTTTCAAGAAGTAGTCGCTACAAACTTGTATTTTAAAACTCTATTTTTAGCTTTGGTGGCCATCTTGGATTTCACATCAACATGAATTTTTGCTAGGATCAACTAGACTTTATGGGCAATATTTCTGTAAAGTTTCATGAATATCCATCCAGTAGTTTCAGAGGAGTTGTCGCTACAAATAAAAGTTTACGGACAGACGGACGACGGAAGCCGCACCACGGCATAAGCTCTGCTGATCTCTGATCAGTAGAGCTAAAAACAAATGTTTGTTTCGTTATTATTTTGTTAAGGGTTTGTCTATTTCGGCCAACAGTATTTAGTTCACGGGACCAAAGCAAAATCTGCGGGGTAAGATCCTTGAACTTAAATGTTTGTGTTGAATGATTACCCCTTTTCCGTTTTTTGGATTGAATATTTTTGGTCGCCACATTCGTCCGTCGGATGGGGAAGTAAACCGGGCGGTCCCGTGTATCGGTCTATCCTCCGAGCACGTTAAAGAACCATAGGAATCTATTCGATAATAAGAGTAGGGCAGGTTCCCGGATTCCTATGTATCCTTCCCCTCTCTCTGGGGCGGCTCTAAATAACCTGTACTGTGTTGATGAGCCGTTAAACAACATTCAATTGGTCGCCACATGGGCGCGTGAAAGTCAAATTTACTCGCCAATGGCGACTGGGCGACCGCTAATTTGTGCCCCTGACATTTCTTTCAAAACAGGTAAAAAAATATATATATCACCAGGCTTCTAAGGATTTTTTATTAAAAATTCTTTAAATTACACACATTTTGGAGTTATTTTGACATTTTCACTGTAAGGAGACATTTTTTTTTCTCTTGGTTTACGGATCCGACCGACCCCAATTTTCGAGAGATTGGAAAAAATTTGAACATCAGTGGGTTTTTTCACCGCCGGCCGCATTTCTACGCCAGATGAAGAAATAAAAAATTGAATTGGTGAAACAATTTTCTAGTATACAATAATACCAGGTCAAACAACAGCATATATCTATCAAAACATCAAAATTTCGAACGCAAACGACGCGCGATCACTATCCGCCATTTCCTTGTATGAGGAACATAGAGTAGTCTCCCTTGTTCACCAAGGTAACTTGATTTCAACACATCCGGGCACTCCATCCGGGCGTGAATACAGAAATTTCATCATTGGGAATATTAAAAGAATATTCAACGATTTAAATACATGTTGTGTTGTATAAACTTACGGTTTTATGGTCACCATGTTTGAAATTTGTACTTAGAAACAGATTTTAACTTTTCTTCTTCTTTTTTTCCCCTTCCGACCGAGCGTAAAAAAATAAGAAAAAATCCGTAAACCAAGAAAAAAAAAATCGTGGCCTAAAATACTGTACCCACAATTTTGACATTGAGATCGAACATAAAATTAGCTCAGTATTCACTTTTATATATATATTCCACTACTGTAAAAAAAAAATCTTATTTTTTCTATAACAAAAGGATAAATTCTACTCCAAGCTACCCTTACCCCCTATTTTGTTGACAACAAAAAATTATAACAAATGAAGGAAAAAATATGGAAAAAAAAAAAATTGCAAATTTTATATGTTTCCATCTTAAATCCTACATTATATTCATATCTACTAGAATGCAAAAACTTAAACAATTCTGTTGTCGAATAAAACTCTGATTTAAAAAATAAAATTCTTAGACTGGAAAATGTCAAAACTTGCCCAGCCGACATCCTTAACAAGGCAAAATACAGCATTTTTAACTAAATCAAGGGACATAACTCTGCTGTTACTAATCCGATTTGGTTGTTTTTGAAACTTGTCCAAGATTTCATTGATAGTAACAATCTGAAAGTTTGGTAAAGATCGGATGAAAAATGAAGGCCCTATTGTCTTAATGAGGCAAAATATAGCATTTTTAATTAAATCAAGGGCCATAACTCCACTGATACTGGTCCGAGATTTAGTTAAAAATGTGTTACTGGTCCGATCTGGCTGGTTTTCTAACTTGTCCGACTTTTCATTGATATTAACAATCTGGTCAAGTTTGGTAAAGATCGGATGAAAACTGAAGGCACTATAGTCTTGAGGCAAAATATAGCATTTTTCAATAATTCAAGGGCATATAACTCTGGTGTTCCTGGTCCTTTATAGCTGGTTTTCAAACTTTTCCAAGCTTTCATTGATATTAAAAATCTGTTAAAAGTTTGCTAAAGACCGGATGAAAAATGAAGGCCCTATTGTCTTAACGAGGCTTTAACTAAATCAAGGGCCATAACTCCGGTGTTACTGGTCCGATCTGGCTGGTTTTTGAACTTGTCCAAGCTTTCATTGATATCAACAATCTAGTAAAGTTTGGTAAAGATCAGATGAAAAAGAAGGCCCTATCGCCTTAATTAGGCAAAATATAGCATTTTTAACTAAATCAATGGCCATACAGCTATTACTGGTTTGATTTTGCTGGTTTTCAAACTTGTCCGAGGTTTCATTGATATTAATAATCTGTTAAAGTTTGGAAAAAAATTAGATGACAAATGAAGGCCCTATCGTCTTGAGATAAAAGTTAACGAGTTGTCATTTGTGGTTAGAAATGTCATGAATTCAAAGATCTTAATGCAAGAAACATTCTAATGAAATGTGGTTCCAATTGGAACTGTTCATTAAAACCCATTTTTAGCCTACAGAATATTCTTAAGATGATTGAAATATATGTTTATAGCAACATATAATATGATTTGAATAGTACATTTTATGGTTCACTGACACATTATTAAGTTGTTTAAAGCTGCTCCAACCAACAGGAAGTGGCTCTCAGTGACAGGAAGTTTCTCCCAGTGACAGGAAATGGCTTCCAGTGATAGAAAGTGTATACAGAGGAATCCAGGATGACCCTACCCTTACTATCACACAGTTTCCTTTGTTCCATGCCTAGACGCTAAAACTTCAGTACACCAGGACTAAGCGGTGTAAATGACAATTTACTAGTCTCGGCCAGCTAGACCGTATCATGCATGTCTTATTTGCAGATATCGGTCTGGGCAGATTAGGCCAATTAAAGCGCCCACAGGCGATTAGCACTAATTTATTCACGCGTTTTTTCACGCGCATAAATTCGACGTTTGCGTGACGTCATGTTGTAAATGAATGAACAACGTCAATTGTTGATGCATCCGTTAAACTTTTTAATGTCACTTGCTGCTTCTCATAAGTTAAAAATAAGAAAACATTGGGGCGATTTCAAACATCCTATTTTCCTCAGGCCCTGTTTCTGGATCCGAGTTGCATAGCGTAACGTAGAAATCAAAAGCGGGCTTGGTGATCGAGGCTAAACAATTTACATACCTTGGTGTGCCAAACAACAGAAGTTCCAAGAAGTCGTTGCTCACTGTTCCTTCACCAGATGCCTGAAATGAGACATACCTGTTTGGTGGACAAAAGGGTTGACAGTCGTCAGAGGTTATGGTAAAAAGGTGTGGGGAAAGATAGAGAAGGAAAGTTTGTTTATTTGTATGGTGTTTTACGTCATTTTCAACACATGTAAGGTTATGCCTATTTGACAGTCGATTTTTTTTGTGGTCGAGGCAGACCACCCGACTTTCTTGGGTAGAACCAGTACTGTACACCTCCCGCAATCCGTAAGAATCGACACTTCCTCACTTACAAGTCAATCTTCCATTGGGATTCAAACCCGCAGTGGTGAGAGGCGAGAAGCTTTACAATGCAATGTAGGAAAGAAAGAACAAACATAGCAAGTCTGTTTTGAGTTTAGTCGCAATCTGTTAAAAATAATACAATACAAATGTAATCTCTTATACAGTGTATAAATACATCTTGGGTCAACTAACAAGTAGCCAACAAAAGAATAAATCAGTCACCTGTTTTTGTTCAGCAAAGTTGTACAATTTGGAGTCCATTTCTAGGAGGATATCTTCCCAAGCTTCTTGCATCTGTTGTATCGTTGACTGGAGGTACTGTAATGAAGGGTGCATGGTGATAAACCTGGTCATCAAAAAAAATGTTCATAAAATGAAAAGGAGGCAGGCAGGGCAGATCAAGGATATTGTTTAATAGGTTTCTAATATAAAAACTTCATACATGGACGGACGGACGACAGACGGACAACGCGTCATCCCATAAGTCATCTCACCTTTGGTCAGTAGAGCTAAAAATTCATCTAGAAACTAAAATATCCATGGAAAAAACTGTTGTTTAACAGCTCATCAATGCTTGAAGGTAGGCATCGGACAACCCCATTAATAATCAATTCGAAAATGAATCGGTTATTGTAAGGCTCAAATCATAAGAGCAATGTTTCGTTGTTCCATGACTGCGTCTCAAACCTACAACCTTATAATTACGAATGCTCCCCACTAAACCACTGGTCTCTCATCAACATACCCCAATCAGTGTAGATATCTGTCCATATTTGAGGGCCAGCAGATGCAGCTCTTTATCATGAGAGGCCAGCAGGCTCGTGTCAAACTGTAAGTACACCAGTAAATGTTATGTCAATATTTATGCGAGACAAATATTTACACAAAATACAGATTTTTGAAGTCGCAACAATGAAACAAAATGAAGTTATAAGTCCTGTTAAAATATCATATTAGGTTATATATGACGGTCGATATTTTTTTAGGGTAACTAAAGGGGCGTGGCTAAACCGTACTACAACTACCGGATATTGGAATTTAGAGTACGGTCACGTGACGTCACAGTGTTACTAAGTACACCATGCTACAAAAAAGATAGAGTCTGTCTCAGCTCGTTGGTTATTTAAACACCTTGATGGGCTACGCCCATCTCGGTGTTTAAATAAGCCAACTCGCTGATACCAGACTACGCCCATCGATGTGTTTAAATAACCAACGAGCTGAGACAGACTCTATCTATTACTTAAATCAGTGTTTTATGATCAGTTATAAACAGTAATTCACGCGCCAGGTGATCCATGCGGGTTGCTAGAATGCACAATGTGGTTTTACCGTAACAAGTGAATATTCCTGTTCTGCCGAGTCATCCCGCCCCAGCTGTACAAACACCACCAGACTGTGCAGATCTTCCGATAACATCGCAGATTTGATCTCATACAGCTATAAAAGAAGGAACAAAATTCATGGGAAAAAAATTAACAATATTAAAATAATCGAATCTGAACAACCAAGATTGCTGAATATATATAAACAAGAGGGACACGATTTAATGGCCCTGAATCTCTCATCTGATGACCATTGTATTATAGTAAAAAATAAAAATCTTGAAAATTCTTCTTCCGATTTCCTAATATAACTCTAAAAGTCTAAAAATCTAAGTCACCATTTGAACAAACTTGGTCAAGGACTATAAGCTTATGCTAAATTCATAATATTGGATCTTTTTTGTTGTTTAAGAGACAAAACTTTTCTTAAAATGTGTTCTCTATAACTCAGATTTGACCTTAGGGGAGCCATTTGAACAAACTTGGTAGAGGATCATAAGCTCATGATGCATGCAATAGATGAGAGACTCGTATTTTTAACTTTTCCCCAATACAAGTCTGTGTAAAACAGGGTATATTAGGGTCATATTCAACCCCAGGGTCAACAACTGAATAAATTGCAATATATGAGAGCTTTACGCCTTGTGGTTTTAGAGAAGATTTTTTTTTTGAAGTTTTTCCTTAAACAAGTTTTAATATGTAGAACATGCAAAATCTCTATAATAAAGCTTTGGACACCGCAACACAGCAATCTTTCACTGCGGGAACTTCATTTGAACATAACAGTCTAGGGGTTGAAGATCATAAATAAACAAGAGTGTCCACTGGACACAAAATACGCCCGTCGAAAGTGGATCATTTGTAACTGTGATAAAAGACGGGTGGACGGACAATGCCGCAAAAGACGGGTGGACGGACAATGCCGCGACATAATACAAACTCCATTGTTACCAGGGCGATTGGTCTGGTTTTCGGACTTGACCGAGTTTCATCAAGATGGAAAAACAAATATTCAAGTTATTGAACGGACATCATCAAAATTGTCAATTTTCTATAATTAAAGGCCATAACTCCGTTGTTACCGGGGCGATTGGGCTTGTTTTTGAATTTGACTGCGATATTAAGCCCATAAACATTATTTTTTAAGTTTCATAAGGATTGGATAATATGTGTTCGAGTTAGGGAGCGACATCGCAAAATTTTCAGTAATTAAAGGGCCATAACTCCTTTGTTATTGGGGCGATTGGGCTGGTTTTCGAACTCGACCACGATATTATGCCCATAAACATTATTTCCAGGTTTCATAATGACTGGATACTATTTGTTTGAGTTAGAGAGCGGACATCGTTAAAATTGTCAAGATTAAAGTTAGGCCATAACTCCGTTGTTACCGGGGCGATTGGGCTGGTTTTCGAACTTGACCGAGATATTATGCCCATAAACATTATTCCAAGTTTTATAATGATTGGATAACATTTGGAGTTAGAGAGCAGACATCGCAAAACTTAACAACAATGCCATTGGGCATATAAAACAACAAAATCTGTTCAATTGTTGTTGAGAAGTTTTTTTAAAGGTTTCAACATTTTACAGCAATGACAGCCATCTTGGATTGCATTGACCTAATTTTTAAAAAATCTAAGAAGTTGCCTGAAACAATTGTTAGCGATGGACGGACACAGACGAATACGGATTACAGACGAAGAGATATCCCAATTGGCTCAGGTGAGCAAAAAAAAAAAAAAGCTCAATGTTTTGACCTTATATTACTGCTTATTTAACAGTTCCAAGGAGCAAAATCTGACCTAATTCTACATACTTTCTGAAATAAAGCATGCACTATCTCAAAGTACACATGGAGTATAAACATGAAGAGAGGATGAAGCATAATTAGGTACCTCTGAGCCATCCTGTTCCCCGATGTTCACTTTCGCTACAGGAAAAACACCATAGATGTACAATAGCAGCTCGTTAGACTTACTGCCTATAACCAGCACATTCAACCTGAAACAGAAATAGTATACTATATTAAACCGATAAATTGACTCGACATGCTCCAAGGCCATGTTGTGAACCCGCCACATTTCAATTATAAGACAATATGATCATCTCTAGACCACAGCACCTCCGTAATATCACTTCAGACAAAAGAAAAAGTTGCCAAGAGGGCCCAGCCAAGGCAATAATTGATCCATATGTGGCTGAGGTTTATCATGCACAAAATGTTCGATGATCGGGTCATAGAGACCGTGACCTTTGACCTACTGACCCCGTGAAATATGATGAGCATGGATACAGAGGTTAACAGTTATTTTGAGGGTACCTTTACTATTTTTCAGACTTGGGTCATGGTGACCTTGACCTTTAATTTACTGACCCAAAATGAATAGGGGTCATCCTGTCACCGTGGCCGACCTACATGCGAAGTTGTAGGTTAAGAGTCAGCGTGCAAACTAAGTTTTTTAAGATTGGGTAATGGCAGCCTCGACCTTGAAATTAACACATCAACATTAATAGGAGTTTAGTTTAAACATATTTATTTTACATCGATTGCGAAACAAGTTCTTGCAACTTAGATTAATCACTCTCGATGGCTTCCTGGGTAGAACCAGTACTAAGCAATGTGGATTAATTATCTTGCTCAAGGATAAATAACGTGGCCGCGGACAGGATCGAACCCACGACCTCTCGATCCGGAGTTCGGCGCTCTACCACTGGACCATGCACTCCACAATTAATAGGAGTCATCACCATTGACAGTCTACCCGTAATATCTCATGAATTGTCCTACAAAGGGTAACCATGCTGACAAGGTTTTTATAATTAGGTCATGGCGACCATAACCGTTTACCAATTGACCTTCAACTGATTAATGCTCATCCTCTTACTGTTGTTAGTCCTTTCAAATTTGACAAAATTGGCTAGAGGAAGAGAACTTCCGTGCGAACAAGACTTTTTCATAAACCGGTCATGCCAACCTTGACCATTAACCTACTGACCCAAAATGAATAGGGGCATCCCATCTCTGTGAAAAATCTACCCATAACGTTTGATGAATGTGGCTACAGAGGTTGAAGAGTTAACATATGGTCAAAGTTTTTCAAGATTGGCTCATGATGACCTTGACCTTTGACCTGCTGTCCCAATATGAATAGGGTTTATCTAGTCTCTGTGGACAGTCTGATAAACGTGGTTACAGAGGTTAAAGAGTTATCTTGCAAAGTTTTACAAGATCATGGCAACTTTGACCTACTGACCCGAAAATGAATAGTGGTCGTTTACTGTCGCATGCAGAGCCCTAATTAATATTTCATATTATATCTGGCTTATACTAATGAGATACCTAACCAGATATCAGTAGATATGAGGAAACATATGTCCGAGCCAATTTTCTTGCATATATCAAGTTTTACTTTTTAAGCTGGGTTTCATCTTCTTGCAAAATGTATATGATTGCATTGTTTTCTATAGCTTATTTTTTCATCCTTTCTGTTACCATGCCTTTTATATATATATACAGATTAAGTGTGTTAAAGATATATTATATTAATAACAATAGTGCAGGGGTTAGCAAGTCAGCTTCATGATCCAGGATTATGATACCTACCCATGTTTGTGGATCAACATTTTGAAATACCAGTGTTTTTCTCTCTATGTTTTGGGAAAATAACCCATACCGTTACAATTGGGAATTTCAGCCGATTGTTGTTAAAAATGGCAAAAAAATACAGTAAAACATTCATTTCATATTATCTCAATACTGTTTACAGTACATAAAAGCCTTTTGCTACTTTTTTGTTTTACCTTTGAACTGGGGTTGTTTTTCTCAAAATTGGGGGGAAATATATGTTTTGGCATTCGTAATATTACGGAATAACGGCTATAGAAACAGCCCAAAAATAACCACTGAATACTATATAATGAAGTATTTACAAACGTCCCAGTCATTGAGACCAGACATAAACGTAAAGTACCTACACCACAGACTACAGTTCACGCAGAGTCCCTAACTGGCATTAGTACACACTTCCTACATACACACTTAGACTTCATAGCTTACTCTTTCTGTCCTTTTAATTTCTTCCGGTCTTCTACATTTTCTTCTCTGGAAAAAAACAGTAAATGTCCAATGAAGGTTTCTATATATATATATATATAAAGGCGTTAAAATTAAGATTAAAAAAAATATATATTAAATAAAAAATACATGTAAAATAAATTTGAAGCTCTACTAATAGATTTTGATAGCCAGAACAGCTATGGGAACCTGTGAAGTTTTATGGAAATAAGACCAACACTTTCAGAGAAGTAGTAGTAAAGGTTCCAAATCAATACCACTTATGGTTTGCCACAAACTTGTATTTAAGCTGTGGTAACCATCTTGAATTTCCGGCCAACCTGATTTTTACTTAGGACTAACGGACATCGACCAACATTCCTGCAAAGTTTAACGAGTCATTTTGGTAAAGGTACCAAACCGATACCACTTATGGTTTTAGAGAAGTAGTTGCCACAAAATAGTATTTAAAATCTATTTTTAGCCATGGTGGCCATCTTGAATTTTAGGCCAACCTGATTTTTATTTAGGACAAACTAGACATCAAGAGCAACATTCCTATATTCCTAAATATTATGATTTATTATGCAACATCACCTATGCAACATTATAATCTCATTCAATTATATCCTAGTCTAAAGAATATATCCTTTTCCAGCTTATAAAAATGTCGTAATGCTACCACAACTTTTAAGTATAAACAGGGTTCCCATCCTAATTGGAAGGCCAACTTCAAGGACTTTCAAGGACCTTTTTTTCCAAAATTCAAGGACTAATATTCGCACAATATAATGCCCAAAACAACAAATATTCTAGGAACGCACAACCAATAGCCATTTTTGGAATGAACAGCAAAAAAAACAGAATTTAAGGACTTTCAAGTACTTATCAGATTTTCAAGCACTTTCCAGGCCTTGAATTTATTTTTTCAAATTTAAGTACTTACAAGGATTTCAAGGACCCGTGGGAACCCTGTATAAAGCTATATCAATTAAATCCCTTACAATATCAACCTAAGTATATCCTATTTTCTGCTCAACAGTAATTTCTCAAAATCACCCTTTTGTAACACAAATGGAATGATTGGTATTCATAAATATAGCAGGTGTGTGATCAAGTGCGTTATGCATTTCTCTCCTGAGAACCAGTACAAGCAGATTTGTTCTTGTCTCAGTGGTTATATTTGGAAAATCAGAATCAAAATTTTTTTAAAATCCTAGAATTTGTTTTCAGTCTTTTTCTGAGAGCCAAAAATACAAAAGGAGACTTATTCCTTACCCCTCTATGAATGTATAATGGACTGTCCTTTCTTTGAATTTGGACCAGTCCATTTATAGTACAAAGGGGTGTTTCAGCAAAATGACTGATGAGCACCCAGACAGTGTAAAACCCAGATCAGCCTGCAAGATGTCGTGCCAGTCATTTTGGTAAAGGTTCTAATTCAATATCACTTGTGTTTTTCTCAGAAGTAGTCGCCACAAAGTCGCATTTTTTAAATCTATTTTTAGCAGTGGCGGCCATCTTGAATTTCCTAACGACTTGAATTTTTGTTATGATCAACTAGACATCAAGAGCAACATTCCTGTCAAGTTTCATATAATTCCATCAAGTAGTCTCATAGGAGTAGTCGCCACAAGTTTTTCCTGTAAACAAAGATGGCCACTGGCAGCCATGTTTGACATCCAATTAAAATTAACTTTGGTTAGGACCAACTATATGTCGTGCCAGTCATTTTGGTAAAGATTCCAAATCAATATCACTTATGATTTGTGAGAAGTAGTCGCCATAAAATCGCATTTTTAAAATCTAGTTTTAGCTGTGGCGGCCATCTTGAAATTTGGGCAGACCTGAATTTTTGCTAGGATCAACTTGACATCAAGAGCAACATTCCCGTGAAGTTTCATGAAAATCTGTTTAGTAGTTTCCACAAAAAAAAGTTTACAGAGGGACGGACGACACACCGTAGCATCAGCTCTGCTGATCTTTGATCAGTCGAGCTAAAAACTATTTTTAAATTTATTACCACACAATATCCAATACGCCTTTATTCTATAGTCGTAAAGCTTCACACCAATTTTATTTGAAATCCATTGAGTAGAAGTTTAATTATCAACAACTTCACAGTCGTGACCATGCACCGGCTTGTCCATTTTAGGAATCGGCATGGACACACCAAGATGGCGGATGAGATAAACGGTCAAAGGTAGGTGTTGACTTATCATAGGGATTATGGGACAAATATTGTTTTAATTCACAGATGCTTTGTATGTGTGTAATCGGCATTGTTCAAAGTTTTACCCGAAGTCATAAATTCTCTCCACAAAATGGATTTTATCTTTAAAATCAGCATAAAATGCAGCCGGCAAATCGGTGAATCCAATATGAAGCGGTGGCATTTCTAAGTACATTATATCTTAATAGAATGAACAGAAAGAGCCAAATCTGTCTTTTTATAGTCATTTCAAACTAAGTTTATGGTTCATATTTATTGATATTAAAGAACAACTTGCACCTATGTAACCAAAATATACAGAAGACTTATTACAGGTGTTCAAAAATACTTACACATTTCCTTTAGATAGATTTCCATAGCTGTAAAAAACAAATATATTTAAAATTAAATTAACTAAAACAAAAATTAAAATCAAACCAGAAATCTCAGAATGTCAGACAAATGCCCTTGGATGTATTTAACAAATTTATGCAAAAGTAAATCCATATCTGCTAACTGGTATAGGAGATATGACAAAGACACGAAGATTCCCACCCGAGATCTGTGAAGCTTAAATGTGTCCTCGACCGTGGTGACAGGAGGCAACAGGACCCAGGGAGCTGAATGTGACTTGTAATGTGATAAGCATTTATGCAAAAGGAAATCTAACTCTACCAACTGGTTTTATAGGAGCTACAGCAAAGGCACAACAATCTATACTAAACATTGACCTTTGATTTCTATGTGTGACCTTGAATGTCAAGGCCACAGGAACCAGCTGGGAGTTGAATGCAACACATCATCATATTATGATAAGCATAGCTGCAAAGAAATCAAAATCTACAAACTCGTTTTATAGGAGGTACAGCGAAGACACAAAGATTGACCTTTGAAGTGTAACCTTGAAGGTTAAGGTGACAGGAACCAGATGGAAGTTGAATGCATCATGTTGTCCTATTATGATAAGCATAGATGCAGAAGGTAATCCAAATCCACCCTCTGGTTTAAGAGATAGGACGATTGCTCGAATATACCCAACA
This sequence comes from Cyrtodaria siliqua, assembly GCA_037043455.1. NCBI lineage: Eukaryota > Metazoa > Mollusca > Bivalvia > Adapedonta > Hiatellidae > Cyrtodaria > Cyrtodaria siliqua. Next base: position 203,244 of record JAWPHD010001715.1, on the reverse strand, counting down.
TGTTGTCTTCCTGTGATAAGCATTCATGCAAAAGGAAATCTAAATCAGCCCCTTGTTGAAGGAAATAGGAAAGATACACAAAGATTTGAAGTCCAAGTGTCATCTTGACTTGGTGATAGGAACCGTAAGGTTTAAACATTGTGATAAGCATTTATGAAATAGGAAATCCAAATACACTCACAGGTTTAAAAGATATGGCACAGACCATGACTCGGTGGCAGGAACCTGGGAGTGTCCTGCTGATTATATAAGCAACTGTAACATTTGAAGTGTGTCATACCTTGACATTGGTGACAGGAACCTGGGATTGGAATGTAATGACGTCTTGATGTGACAAGCATTTATGCAAAAGAAAATCCAAATCCGATCACTGATTTAGAAAAGATATGGAGAAGACTCAAAAATACCCTACTCTGACCTTTGAAATGTAAGTGTGCCCATTTTCTTCAACACAGGACCATGTGGGAGGGCAATGTTTTAAATGAGGCTTTGTGCTATACTTGATTGATTGAATTGGATTTTATAGTCGCACCAACAGCTAAGGTCATATGGCGACTTTCCAGCTTCCATTGTTGGAGGAAGACCCCAGGTGCCCCTCCGGGCAATTTTCGTGCACGAGCGGGCACCCGGGTAGAACCACCGACGTTCCGCAAGCCAGCTGGATAGCTTCCTCGCATAAAGATTCCTAGGCCCCTGAGGGATCGAACCTACAGTGGTGAGGGGCAAGTGATTTCAAGTCAGAGACGTTAACCACTCGGCCACGGACGCCCCCGTGCTATACTTGAAGGTATCGTTTAAAGTTTGTAATGTTTAAAGACGGTTGTATGGACATACAATCGGTAAACCTTATATCATAATACGTCCCCTTTTCTAACATACAAAATATATTAATTTTGAAATTATTTATTCAAACACATAGAGATTGGCATTTATGTTAGTTAAATATGGTAGTTGTTTAAATTTATCAGAAGAAATCACACATCAATTATTGATCTGGACGATTACCCAATAAGACAGACAGTGCCAGCAGTGCCAGAGGACCAGCACAGGGTACCTGTGTAATACAGACAGACAGTGCCAGAGGACCAGCACAGGGTACCTGTGTAATACAGACAGACAGTGCCAGAGGACCAGCACAGGGTACCTGTGTAATACAGACAGACAGTGCCAGAGGACCAGCACAGGGTACCTGTGTAATACAGACAGACAGTGCCAGAGGACCAGCACAGGGTACCTGTGTAATACAGACAGACAGTGCCAGAGGACCAGCACAGGGTACCTGTGTAATACAGACAGACAGTGCCAGAGGACCAGCACAGGGTACCTGTGTAATACAGACAGACAGTGCCAGAGGACCAGCACAGGGTACCTGTGTAATACAGACAGACAGTGCCAGAGGACCAGCACAGGGTACCTGTGTAATACAGACAGACAGTGCCAGAGGACCAGCACAGGGTACCTGTGTAATACAGACAGACAGTGCCAGAGGACCAGCACAGGGTACCTGTGTAATACAGACAGACAGTGCCAGAGGACCAGCACAGGGTACCTGTGTAATACAGACAGACAGTGCCAGAGGACCAGCACAGGGTACCTGTGTAATACAGACAGACAGTGCCAGAGGACCAGCACAGGGTACCAGTGTAATACAGACAGACAGTGCCAGAGGACCAGCACAGGGTACCAGTGTAATACAGACAGACAGTGCCAGAGGACCAGCACAGGGTACCAGTGTAATACAGACAGTGCCAGAGGACCAGCACAGGGTACCAGTGTAATACAGACAGACAGTGTCAGAGGACCAGCACATGGTACCAGTGTAATACAGACAGACAGTGCCAGAGGACCAGCACAGGGTACCAGTGTAATACAGACAGACAGTGCCAGAGGATCAGCACAGGGTACCTGTGTAATACAGACAGACAGTGCCAGAGGACCAGCACAGGGTACCAGTGTAATACAGACAGACAGTGCCAGAGGACCAGCACAGGGTACCAGTGTAATACAGACAGACAGTGCCAGAGGACCAGCACAGGGTACCAGTGTAATACAGACAGTGCCAGAGGACCAGCACAGGGTACCAGTGTAATACAGACAGACAGTGTCAGAGGACCAGCACATGGTACCAGTGTAATACAGACAGACAGTGCCAGAGGACCAGCACAGGGTACCAGTGTAATACAGACAGACAGTGCCAGAGGATCAGCACAGGGTACCAGTGTAATACAGACAGACAGTGCCAGAGGATCAGCACAGGGTACCAGTGTAATACAGACAGACAGTGCAAGAGGATCAGCACAGGGTACCAGTGTAATACAGACAGACAGTGCCAGAGGACCAGCACAGGGTACCAGTGTAATACAGACAGACAGTGCCAGAGGACCAGCAGAGGGTACCAGTGTAATACAGACAGACAGTGCCAGAGGATCAGCACAGGGTACCAGTGTAATACAGACAGACAGTGCCAGCGGATCAGCACAGGGTACCAGTGTAATAGACAGACAGTGCCAGAGGATCAGCAGAGGGTACCAGTGTAATACAGACAGAAAGTGCCAGAGGACCAGCACAGGGTACCAGTGTAATACAGACAGACAGTGCCAGAGGACCAGCACAGGGTACCAGTGTAATACAGACAGACAGTGCCAGAGGACCAGCACAGGGTACCAGTGTAATACAGACAGACAGTGCCAGAGGACCAGCACAGGGTACCAGTGTAATACAGACAGACAGTGCCAGAGGACCAGCACAGGGTACCAGTGTAATACAGACAGACAGTGCCAGAGGACCAGCACAGGGTACCAGTGTAATACAGACAGACAGTGCTAGAGGACCAGCACAGGGTACCAGTGTAATACAGACAGACAGTGCCAGAGGACCAGCACAGGGTACCTGTGTAATACAGACAGACAGTGCCAGAGGACCAGCACAGGGTACCAGTGTAATACAGACAGACAGTGCAATAGGATCAGCACAGGGTACCAGTGTAATACAGACAGACAGTGCCAGAGGACCAGCACAGGGTACCAGTGTAATACAGACAGACAGTGCCAGAGGATCAGCACAGGGTTCCAGTGTAATACAGACAGACAGTGCCAGAGGATAAGCACAGGGTACCAGTGTAATACAGACAGACAGTGCCAGATGATCAGCACAGGGTACCAGTGTAATACAGACAGACAGTGCCAGAGGATCAGCAGAGGGTACCAGTGTAATACAGACATACAGTGCCAGAGGATCAGCAGAGGGTACCAGTGTAATACAGACAGACAGTGCCTGAGGACCAGCAGAGTGTACCAGTGTAATACAGACAGACAGTGCCAGAGGACCAGCACAGGGTACCAGTGTAATACAGACAGACAGTGCCAGAGGACCAGCACAGGGTACCAGTGTAATACAGACAGTGCCAGAGGACCAGCACAGGGTACCAGTGTAATACAGACAGACAGTGTCAGAGGACCAGCACATGGTACCAGTGTAATACAGACAGACAGTGCCAGAGGACCAGCACAGGGTACCAGTGTAATACAGACAGACAGTGCCAGAGGATCAGCACAGGGTACCTGTGTAATACAGACAGACAGTGCCAGAGGACCAGCACAGGGTACCAGTGTAATACAGACAGACAGTGCCAGAGGACCAGCACAGGGTACCAGTGTAATACAGACAGACAGTGCCAGAGGACCAGCACAGGGTACCAGTGTAATACAGACAGTGCCAGAGGACCAGCACAGGGTACCAGTGTAATACAGACAGACAGTGTCAGAGGACCAGCACATGGTACCAGTGTAATACAGACAGACAGTGCCAGAGGACCAGCACAGGGTACCAGTGTAATACAGACAGACAGTGCCAGAGGATCAGCACAGGGTACCAGTGTAATACAGACAGACAGTGCCAGAGGATCAGCACAGGGTACCAGTGTAATACAGACAGACAGTGCAAGAGGATCAGCACAGGGTACCAGTGTAATACAGACAGACAGTGCCAGAGGACCAGCACAGGGTACCAGTGTAATACAGACAGACAGTGCCAGAGGACCAGCAGAGGGTACCAGTGTAATACAGACAGACAGTGCCAGAGGATCAGCACAGGGTACCAGTGTAATACAGACAGACAGTGCCAGCGGATCAGCACAGGGTACCAGTGTAATAGACAGACAGTGCCAGAGGATCAGCAGAGGGTACCAGTGTAATACAGACAGAAAGTGCCAGAGGACCAGCACAGGGTACCAGTGTAATACAGACAGACAGTGCCAGAGGACCAGCACAGGGTACCAGTGTAATACAGACAGACAGTGCCAGAGGACCAGCACAGGGTACCAGTGTAATACAGACAGACAGTGCCAGAGGACCAGCACAGGGTACCAGTGTAATACAGACAGACAGTGCCAGAGGACCAGCACAGGGTACCAGTGTAATACAGACAGACAGTGCCAGAGGACCAGCACAGGGTACCAGTGTAATACAGACAGACAGTGCTAGAGGACCAGCACAGGGTACCAGTGTAATACAGACAGACAGTGCCAGAGGACCAGCACAGGGTACCTGTGTAATACAGACAGACAGTGCCAGAGGACCAGCACAGGGTACCAGTGTAATACAGACAGACAGTGCAATAGGATCAGCACAGGGTACCAGTGTAATACAGACAGACAGTGCCAGAGGACCAGCACAGGGTACCAGTGTAATACAGACAGACAGTGCCAGAGGATCAGCACAGGGTTCCAGTGTAATACAGACAGACAGTGCCAGAGGATAAGCACAGGGTACCAGTGTAATACAGACAGACAGTGCCAGATGATCAGCACAGGGTACCAGTGTAATACAGACAGACAGTGCCAGAGGATCAGCAGAGGGTACCAGTGTAATACAGACATACAGTGCCAGAGGATCAGCAGAGGGTACCAGTGTAATACAGACAGACAGTGCCTGAGGACCAGCAGAGTGTACCAGTGTAATACAGACAGACAGTGCCAGAGGACCAGCACAGGGTACCAGTGTAATACAGACAGACAGTGCCAGAGGATCAGCACAGGGTACCAGTGTAATAGACAGACAGTGCCAGAGGATCAGCAGAGGGTACCAATGTAATACAGACAGACAGTGCCAGAGGACCAGCACAGGGTACCAATGTAATACAGACAGTGCCAAAGGACCAGCACAGGGTACCAGTGTAATACAGACAGTGCCAGAGGACCAGCACAGGGTACCAGTGTAATACAAACTGAGATTTGTTTCACATGGATATGGTGGCATATTTCTGCCACGAGATAGCTAGATAGTTTATCGTGCATTTTTCGCGAGAAAGTTACTTTTTCTCTTTAATTTTCAACAATTTTATCTAACAAATCTTGCTACAATACTGCCCTCTTCTGTCATCATGTAAGCACAATAGTTAACGCGGTAAGAATTATCTTAAACATTTGAAATTTTGTTTTTGTAATAATTATGACTATTTATCAGAAAATTCACGTTACTATCGCGTAAATATTTATAGTTAACTCAATAACAGTATTTATCGCGAAACCAGAACTATTATGATCAGTAGTGTAACAAGATAACTCAGAGATTTTCGTGAAAATTCAATTACTATCTCGAAGAAAGCATGATACAGGTAACGCGATAATTCTCCAGAAACCAGAATCATGATAGCAGAAGTGGGCATTAGCGTGGCATTTAACATGATAACTTAAAGAATTTGAGATAATTTTAGCTTATACATTTTATAAGATTTTCGCGAAAATTCATAATTATTTCGAAAAATACATGGTACTATCTCGAAATAATCATGATAATTATCTAGCTATCTCGTGGCAGAAATATGCCACCATACATGGATTCTCATCTGTTACTACCACATCTTTACAATGATACAAACCTCTTATTCAGTGGCTGAAGTCTCGGTAAATACATCTCCGTATTATCCTCTGTGTAAGGGTCACATGACCACTTCTCACCCACGGGGACCGACTGACACACCCAGGACAGGCAGGTGACCTCACTGCCCACTTCTATTGTGTGGAGAACCTCTGCGTTCTCTATGTAACACAGATTCACGTGGCCGGACGTGTAACCCACTGCTAACACTGGAAGAAGAATAAACTGCTTTAAAAGAAGAAATGTCAGATTATTTTAGGTTGGATAGATCAATGTTTAAAGTTCAAGATCACAGTGAACTTAATCTTAAAATGATTCTGTATTATATCTCAAATTCTACATGACTGTAGAGTCTTCAAAGATAAACATCTACATCTAGACAAGAATTAATATGGAAATCATAGAAAATGCAAATCACCATGACCAACAATGGCCTACTTTTAAACTTCATTTTTCTCTTGTTACGGGTTTGGGTTAGCTCCTGTTTTAGGTTATTAAATTCTTTATAAACTGATATATCTAGACAAGTACTTAAGGCTGAAGCCATACCAAATGTAGGTCATTGTGACTGACCTTGACCCAGTTTTTTGCCCCATTTCTAGTCTAAAAAGGGATAGCGCTTATGTAGATGTATGTGTTCAAGAAGTTTAAATAGGAAATGTTTCTATGGGAAGGAATTCCCTCCCTACACCTCCTTTTGCATAGTTATAGTCACATCGTTTTTTTACAATTAAGTAAAAGTGTGAAGCATTATATTGTGCAAGATTGTTCACAAAATTAACAGATTGCAGGTGTGGGAAAAAAAGGTCAGTCATTCACGCTGACCCAACTACTGTTGTGTAGATGTATGCGTCTATGATGTGTTTTAAAGTTTGAAAGCAGTATTGCAGTTATTGTGTGAGAAATGGACTAAATAAATGAAGTAGGTCAAGGTCAGTCATAGATCTACTCATGATAGGAACATACAGCTGCCATTAGATGTAAGTGTGTATAAAGTTTGAAAGCTGTAGTATTTTCGGTATCTAAAATCAACAATAACAAATTAACAAAGCACAAAAAGTAGGTCAAGGTCATTAATATTGACCTATTTACGGTAGAAACATTCTGCTGTCATGTAAACGTGTGAAGCTGAAAGTCTGAGACAGACGGATGAAAGGATAGATAAAGGTAACACAATATGCCCCCTACACTTTCGTAAAGTCATAAAAGCATGGTATATATTCTTAGGCAACTACCGGTAGTGCTGCAAAATTTGCAATGCTCTTAATTTGTGTCAATGTTGCATTTCTGAAGAAAGAAACAATCACTTGGTCAATTAAGTTCTCCAAACATACACAGTGATTCTTCTGAACAAAGTGTCACACTGAGGTGCTGATAAGTTGGTATATATGTATGTATGGGGTTTAACGTCACCTTTAACAATCTTTCAAATCTGCGTCTACTTGTAGCAGTAATCTCAACTTTATAGTGCTGCCACATTGAAATACCACGTCCTAGACATATGACATGATACCCTTCCCAGTCGCATACTGACACCGGGCCGACCAATCCTAGTATACCCTTTATATGCTGACTGTCAAGTAATGGAGCTACCAGTACCATTTTTATGAAGCAGGGCTCCAAGAATAGGATAGCCCGACGCCCGGGGCTACTCTAATCTGGATCCGGGCTACTCTCGCTTTCAAAAATGGTTGCCCGTCGGGCTAGTCTAATAAATCTCGGGGCTAGTCTAAAAAATCTCGGAACAATCAAACTTTTCAATACACATAATTTTTCCTATAATACGACATATACCCGCGGGGTTGTCGGTCACTAAAGAGTCGTGTGATTTCAATTGTCGCTAATCCTTGTTTATTCCGGCCTTTGATCAGAATCCCCGAGGCGCACAATCATCAGTGTGCAGTATTCAATTTTGATTGGTCGGTGGGTAATTACCTCATGCGGTTATTTTTAAGCGCTAGATTTGATTGGCCAAAAAAAAAAAATTGTCAGTGTAGCTTCCCTGGAGATGGGTGTCTAATTGATTTGTTGTTTTAACGATTATCGGATTACAGTAGCAATCAAAAGCAATCGTTAAATGTTATAAAAGCGTTCCATTGTCCAACTTTACTGTAAACACAACCGACTGCTGTCTGTTAATGGGGAAACGCAGTTGCTGTTTGATGTCTTGTCGAAGCTGTTCGCATTTTGACGGGTGGGGTATTGAGACGTCGCCAATTACAAGAAAAATAATAATTACTCACATTTGTGCCAAACATCAGTCCTAAACAATGGCCTAATGAAATGTTGGTTTTGTTATAAAACGTTTATTATATACAATGGATAAATAAAAGAAAGAAAATAGAACCTTATTATTTGATTCTAATCACATCATCATGTGTATTATTAATTTATTCTAAATAAAACGAAGTAAAAAAGCGAAGTATTAAATATCGCCATAAATTATGTATTGGCAACTATTCATTGGTAATAACCATTTTGGGGCAAGTCAAAAAAAAATCAGGGCAAGTGACTTTTCAGTCAGGGCAAGTGGACTTTTGAAATCTACTTGCCCTGGGCTAGTCCCCAATTTTAATTTTCTTGGAGCCCTGTGAAGTCTTTGGTATTAACCGGGTGGGGACTGAACCCACGACCTCCCATTTGTGAGGTGTACACTATACTAATGGGCCATGCCGCAATACTGCTAATAAGTTTGAATATACTGCTCTTCTATCATTACTGAACACTATACTTGAGCTTTACTAAAAACCTTTGGGAATATCGAAAGCATCTAGGGAACAGCAAACCTTATATGTATTTTACCTTTTCCATCTGACCTCCATGACATAGCTTTGACCTTGACCTCTTCACTGTGTGGTGGTAGAGACCACACCTTCTGCCAGGACAATCTGTGTAGAACTACCTGGAAATTAAAGTTCATGGCTTATACTGTTACAATAAAAATGTCTAAGTCATATTTCAAACTTTATACAAATTCTGTGTAAGATAACAAAACGTTTAATGACCTTTCTCACCGTGTGGTTCCGGTGGCCCGTTTTTTGGTTATGGGGCAAAGAATATGGCCACTGCATATCCCGTTGGAGGGGAAGACAGAGGGGTAGGCAGAGGGGTAGAACCCCCCAAATTCATGTTCATTTTATCATTTTTTTGTTCATGCTCATTAAAGGTCTTCATCATGACCCCTGCATTGTTTCAGATGCCATCTCGCTCATATCACTAGAGCAGTGCAGGGATTTTTTTTGGCCGTTTTTATAGCCGTTATTCGGTCATATTCCCAATGGCAAAACATATCTTTTTTTCCCAATTTTGAGGAAAGAATTCCCAATTTAAAAAAAAAAAAAGTGTGCCAATCCAATGATTGGGGTTCAAAAGCTTAAATAAATGCTTCAGTTTATCTTGGTTTACAAAAACAGTATTAAAAGATATAATTATGAAAGGAATGCTTTACTTTATATGTTTCCGAATTTTATTAAAAATCGCGCTAAAATTCCCAATTTTATGAAAAATCGCGCTAAAATTCCCAATTCCAGGGGTATGGGTCATGTTCCCAAAATAATGAAAAAAAAACCTGCAGTGGCAGAAAATCTATAATGTGGCTCCAGCGTAAATGGAGTGTCTACAACAGAATTTGCAGCAACTCTGCAGTTCAGGGTGAGAAGGTTCTGGGCCCGTTTTCAATATTGTATCTCGATGTACATGGAGGATGAGCCTGGCATGTTCATTCCTGTTAGGCACCATATAACCTTTCATGTGTTGGTGCGCCTTAAAACCCCAATTCAATTCATCAAGAAATCAAAACCTTGCGGTAAAATACTTTGTTTTCCTATAGATTTTGCTTTTCTTCCCCGTCTTAAGAGTTTATTTGGTCTTTAGAAGAGACACAATGTCACAAGCACCACCGCCCGCCCGCCCCCACTCCCAACCCAAATGGATGCAAATACACTCAGTACAACAGAACAATGGTCAATAGTGCCATTCTTTTTTATATCAGCCAATGCTGTGTAGCAGTTTATCCAGATTGGTGGTTCTCCTAAATTTCTATAATCAGCTAGATGTCTATGTACGACCAACATTGAGTCTTTCATTCGGTACTATAGCTAGGACACCATAATTATATGGCCATTATGACGCACAAGTTAATTGGAGTCTACTGTCTAAAAGCTTAAATAAAGTACAGTTCTATTGTGAAATGTGCAGTATATTCATTATTTCTGTTTGTTCGAGTGTCAGAAACATTATATCTTCTTTATACAATAAATAAATAATGTACTCCTACCTCTCCCTGCACATTTGAGAGAGCTACCAGATCAAACTTGGGTGACCAGACCATCAGCTCCACCTCAATAGCAACATGTTTCTCATCCACCTGCCGGAAGGCTCCTTGCTCTGGCATGGTGAATGTTTACTGCAGATAGGCTCCTTATTGATGTAGTTCCCTCCGAACTGTTTTTCAACATGGATCCTCGTTTCTGCACCCGAAATTGTTTGTTTAACACGGCTCCTTGTTTCTACACCCTCTGAACTGTTCAGCTCAGCTCCTTGTTTCTGCACCCTCTAAACTGTTCAGCAGAGCTGTTTTGATTTTTCACCCTAATAACAGTTAATCACAAGATCTGCAAAATAATGCATCAATATTAGTTGTAAGCCATATAACAAACACTAAAATTGCTACTCTTAATAGATATGTTACACTGTATAAGGGCCGTCGATCTGCCGATTTTGGGTCCATTTACCGGACACATTCCCCACTCCAAAAAGTACGTTTCCCCCCCCATTTCAGACTCAAAATTCTCCCTCGAAAAAAATATTGAAAAAATTAAAAAACAAAACTTCTGGTAGTTAAAATATTGAGTATGAAATCTGTAGACTGTGTCCCGTTTCTTACTGAATCACTTTCATTTACGGCGAATTTATTGTCGCACCATCTATTTTTTTCAAATCTAACGGCAGTGTTATACCTTGATGAAGTGTTGCAGAAAATAAAAAAGTCTTAAACTGTTATACAATGTAGTCTGTTTTTTATTACTTAAACATAACACTAAACTTTATTTAATACAAATAAAACATGTAGACTATTTAAAACAATGATTATAATCAAAATTATGGCCACAAAATAATTCACCCTTTCCTGTAAAAGCGCGCTAAAATTCCCCCACCCAAGGGTATGGGTCGCAGTCCCACAAAACAGAGTGAAGGCCCTGTATATAGATATTTGAATTGTTAAAACAGATCTGTGCTTTTATAAAAACAAACCCCGGAAAGGCGGATACAGGGCATGTAAATTCCACTCCTCCGCTAGCTATGACGAGTGCCCATTGATGCAGGACGAGAAGTAATTCAGATAAATTCTTTAACATTATCAATTCACCATTCAAATACTATGTAGGACAAGAAACTTGTTAACAAATGTTCCCACTCTGAGATGAATCATACTACCAACTGTTGAACATGTTCATAAGCATACAAACATCAGTTTCAAGGTAAAAGTAAGGTCACTGAGACCTTGAGCTATTTTTCATAAACTTAGTATGCAAATTTACAGTTTACTACCCAAGCATCAATGTAATCAGAAAAGCTGTATCAGAGAATACTAGGTTGTTCTTTCTGCAGTGTTTTTTTTCTATATTTTGGAAACATAGCCCATACCGCCAGATTTGGGAATTACAGGGCGATTTTTCATAAAATTGGGAAACAAAACAATAAAACATTCTCAAAATTCATAATTCATTTCATAATTGTATCTTTCATACTGTTTACAGTAAAACATGATCAACAGCGGCATTTAAAAGCATTTCATACTCAATACTCGTCAAACTTTTGATACTTTCTGCGAGTTTTTCTTAAATTCCATCTTTCAGTTGGGAATTTTTGTCTCAATATTGGGGAAAAAAAGAGATGTTTTGGCATTGGGAATATGGCCCAATATCGGCTATAAAAACAGTCTAAAAAAACACTGTTTTTTTCCCCTTTGATGTTAAACTGTTATTTCTATTTATAAGCAAATTCACTCGAGTTATGGTCCATCACCAGGGATCAGAAAGTTTGAACCAGACACGAAAATACCATAAACTGATGGTGACCTTGAATATCAACATAATGATAATAATGACACATGCATACCATTATCTAAAACAGTTATGAAATTATAGCCTGGAATTGCTGATGACTGTATCTTGTCCAGGCTGTCAAAGACACGACAGCCCTCGACCACCCTCCAAGAGGACCTGAATGGACTCATCCACTGGGAAAGAATGTGACAGTGAGGCATGGATTTCCAACCAGACAGGTGCAGCACCGTTAGAGTTGAATTGGGATTTACTGCTTACCAAGTTATCAAACACACAGAAAAGGATATATGGTGTGAATGAACATTCCAACGCTCACCCTGCATTAACATTGAGATAAACCCACGATTAATGGGCCTAGAACCTTCTCACCTGAGTTGCTGCAAATTCTTTTGTAAACACTTCATTTTTTGCTGTATCTATGATCATTGTTTTCTGCCACTACTCAATTATCACCTGAAACAATATGAGGATGAGGATGAAGACATTTAATGAACATGACAAAAATGACAAATATGAAATGAATTTGGCGAGATTTTATCCCTAAGCTGGAATAACTTATAAGCAGTAGTGCTGCACGGTATTATCCGTTTATCGGTGTATTGTGATACGGACCTCAAAATACATGTAATACGTACCGTGATATTTTTTTAGCATATCTGTTCCTACTGGTTTTCTCTACACAAGTGTTTTGATTATGAAAGTAAATCGTAATCTGCAACTAAGATCTATTCTAACTTTGTATGGTTCCCTTGTTTGTAATACAATCGTAGATACACATACATGTATTGGGAAGTGGGTACCATCATAGTTAAAAACAGACGCACTTCCAATAATATCTGGTGTTCGCTTATCGTAATGTGCGCCTATGTAATGCCGGGTACCATGCACTCAGACGAGCATGGCGGACTCAAGTGATTGAGAAATGTTAAAAACAAAAGAGCAAAATTGTGTGTTTGGGGTCACTTTGTGCTTAAAAAGTTTAAAAAGAGCACTACAATAGTAGTCTAGTCTAGTCTAGATCTAGGCAATGTTGCATTTTGTAAAATATGAAAGGTTACGGTCAAGTGCTCCGGCAGCACAACACATTTGGTAACTCATTTGCGAAGACATTACTCCACGCTGAATACAGAACAGAAAGTAGATATTGTCAACCTCGGAACTGCCATGCGCAATATTTCTCATTCACAATCACAACCAACATTGCATCACGTTATGTCATCTGCATCGAAGTACACCAGGAAATCTGCAAAGTCAATGCAATTGTACAAGAAAATATAGTCTTATGTATCGCAATATATCTCAATACATTTTTGGATGAGATATCCAGCACTAATAAGCAGTGGCCTATTGTAGCCTGGGAATCACATGAGGCAGCACCTTTAGTGTTACCACTGATCAAGATCTCTGACACCATGTTCAATTGTTACTCATCGATCCCAGAGGGGGTCATGTCCTGCATTTCAAACGCTGTACTTTATTCAGGAAAAGTACTGTGGAAGTATTCTCTCCGAGAGAGAGATGTAAAGCCGTGTGCAGGGAGAGTCATACCCTGTGAAAGCCCGTAACCTACTTTGGAAACAACGCTGCAGTGATAATCAAAATTGATTGTGTTCAGTTGCCGTAGAAAGAAAGAGGTGTTGCAGATTTTCAGTATCGGTCAAAAGATAGAATATGATACTCCGAGCTGTTTTTTAGACAGAGGCGGTACATCAAAACATATTATTTGACCGTTTTAGCTAGGATTTTCAATGTGAACAGGTAATAAGTTTATGGTTAATACAATAATGTAGGGGCTTTAAATTACAGGTGGCAGATTGGTAAGTTCATGTTGTTTATCCGAAAAACGCTTATCCGAAAATAGTGCTAAATTTGGTCCAGTCAACCGATAATTGTTTACCATTTCTTTGTCGTTGCCTACAACGACCTTTAACGACAGCTTAAATGAATAAATAAGTTGCACTAACAACAATTTAACACGTGCAATAATCATATAAGAACATCAATTTATTAATCACATGCTCAAAACAAACTTACAATTTCGTCCGCTTGTTTTTCATGCCTTCGCCAGACATTGATCCGCGCGAACAGAGCACCAATCAATTATCGCTTAACATTTACAGTTAGCCAATGAAAGGAAAGGATTCATTTTGACAGCTCCAAAGCGGCCATTTCGATTTAGAGAAATTGAACCAAAAATACACTTATAAATTTGTGGAATTATAACAGAAAAAACAGTGGGTATGTATTTTTTGACATATCTTTTAAATTAAATAATGTGTAGTGTTTTTCTCTCACATTAAGGTTAATTTTGATCTTTTGTAAAACTGGAGTTATTTTTGGACGAAGTGGGCCAATGCTGGGTGTGATATACCGTTGTCTAGAATAACAAAGTGGTGGATGGGGTGATCGTTAGCCTTATAGGTAGATTTATTCAGCATATCATGTCACATACATCTACATACACATATTTTCATCAATGTGAGTTTTGTAGTAAATTTCAAAATGTCACAGAAAGGATTTGATGTTGTGATCTCATGTTTTTAAATATCACAGAACTTTTGAGATCTGATATAAAATCAAAGGCCCTGAAAGGATATTGACTGATATAGTAGATCATAGAATGATAGATGTCTAATTTAGCACAGGTTGTGTTGTCTACAAGTGTCTAAGTGACTGTAAATTGCATGATTGATTGTCAAACTCATATGACAAATTATAATCAACATAGATCTTTGCTTCTTTCTTTAAAAATATAATTTCTGGCTGTGGCTGTCGAGATGTTTGGCGTTTTTTCGCTGTTTTTCTTATAATCTACTGCTAACTGAAATTTGACCCGGTCAACAATTGTAAATATTAGTAGTATCCAATATTCCAAACAGCAAAGGACAGTTGACGTCAGTTGCTACATTCATAATCCGAGCCTTTTCTGACCTTACCAGCCTTTTTTACGATTTTGGTATTTCATCTGGCTCTCCTAAAAAGCCGCAAAAAAAAGAAAAGGCTTTTAGGGTCAGAGAAGACTTGGATTACTGTATGTATTCGAATCTATATTATTTTTTTTTTAAAAATATAATGCCAAATTGATTAGGCTGGCAGGGTGTAGTTTAATAATAAAAAAGGTCAAAGTTTCTTCAAAGAGAGGAATGAAGGGATTTATTTAATTTTCCACCGCTCTCTCATAGCTTTAGTAATTCCAGCTTACCTAGCACTGGTTGGTGTCTTATAAACCCAGAGAATTTCCGCAGTGGCTCTGGTGGGTAAAACACTGATATGGGCATGAGCTCTAATTGTATGTTTAAAGTCGTCAATTTCCATGTAGACTGTCGCTTAGGAGATAATACTTCTGAATATTTAAACCTCTCCATATATTTTTTTCACCTCCCAGAAATTTGGGTATAATTGTCTTTTCGCTATAATGGCGACCAGGGCCTTCCCCAGGAATTTTTTAAGGAGTAGGGGCAAAAGTGCGAACGACGAAACGGGGGAAGGGGGTCTCCCCACTCCCGCATCAATTTTTTTTTTTTTGATTGACCAATGAAAATAAGACATTTGGCATATATCTGGCATCCTATGAAACGAAATAAAAATAAACTAAAAATGTCATTTTTATTGATTTTATTTATTTATTTCACCTATTTATCAATAATAAAAAAAAAGCACCATTTTATCATTTATATCAAAATTTAAAAATTCAAAAGAAGGTTACAGTTCTTAGCACATTTATGTTCATTTAGCATCACCAGCTCAATTATTTCACCTGTCATATTTCATCAATAAAAAAAATACCATTTTATCATTTAAATATCAGTTTATAAAAGTTACAGTTCTTAGCACATTTATGTTCATTTAGCACTAGCTCAAAGCGAAGAGCGTCGAATTTTCTCTCCGTGCCATGTCTCCACTGCTCCCAAGAAATCGAACTCGCTGATGGAGGGTGGTCCATCCATCGTTATGGCTAGAAGAGCATTCAGGACCTTGTTGCTGATGCTGTTTCGGTGTGTAGTCTTCACTCGTTCAAGAGTGGAAAACCCTCTTTCACAGTCTGAAACAAGAGAAAAGAAATACATTATTACTAATCTGCAACATTATCATATTGTTGGGTTCATCAAATACCAAACTGAAATAAAATTAAAATATAACAAATAAAAAGAAAGTAATTAATTATTCTTGAAGACATAACTGTTTAAACAAAGTTGAACTTACCAGCAGTGGAAGTAGGCAGCAGCCAGCTTGTACAATACTGGATGTGAGGCCTCTAGCTGGCAGACGTACTTCATCAGCTGATCTGCCCGTTTCTCTTGAAGTGATGGTGTTGCTGTTATTGTTGCCTTTAGTAGTCTCCATTCTTCTGCTGCCCTGTCCTCACTAAAGTTGAAGTGCTTAGCAAGAGCCTGAAAAATAGAAAAATATTGTAACAAGTGTACATTGAATAAATATTCTTATCTATGCCCTTGAGTTAAATATTTAATAAAAAACACTGAAAACATATTCTGTTTTATTAAATTATTATTAAATAATTAAAGTTGTTCCCACCAACTAGGTTAAAATATAATATTTACCTTGATTTCCACATCACCATGGGTGTCAACCTCCTCTGGAAAACACGACGCATTGAACACGGAGAAATTCTCGATGAGGGGCAGGTCTGGAAACTGGTTTGCAAGGTTGTCAATCACATTCGTCAGGAACTTCTCGTAGATCTGAAAACAATATTATAAGAACAATATTATACACAATATAATGAACTTTTAAAACAAGAAAATTTATAACTTTATGTGATGTCAGTTTCTATTACTAAAACAGTCAGAACATAAGACATTTGTATTGCTTTGAAACTTACATTGGTCTTGAAATCAGCCAACTGCTTCTCTGATGAAAAGCGTTAACTTGTCAGTCACTTTTAACCCTTAACCTGCTATTAAAGCATGACTATAAGCGTTTTGCGTCCATTGAAAACGCAGATTCAGTCTGTCAGTTATGATCAGTCACATAACTGAAATGGTCTTAATTTAAATGCTCCTGATCCCCTATTTTTGTCTGTAAAATATCCTATATAATACATTGCCCAAAAACTAATGACATCATTACTCAACCTCGTACATTAAGATAGAAACTGCAAGGTTGTAAACATGCTAGAAAACTGAAGTGCATTAAAATAGATAACGGGTGATGATGACAATTTTCAGGAAAGTAT
Organism: Cyrtodaria siliqua; assembly: GCA_037043455.1. Lineage (NCBI taxonomy): Eukaryota > Metazoa > Mollusca > Bivalvia > Adapedonta > Hiatellidae > Cyrtodaria > Cyrtodaria siliqua. The sequence continues at coordinate 186,106 of JAWPHD010001715.1, read as the reverse complement.
GAAATGCAGGTGTGTTTTTTAGCTCGACATTTCCGAAGGAAAAAAAGAGCTGTTGTCCTCACTTAATCGTCGTTGTCTGCGTCCTCCTGGTTAAAGTTTGTATGTAACCTTGTATCTCCCAAACCACATTACATAATGGATTGAAACTTCACACATGTATTCAGCATCATTAGTTGACACCACAGAGTCAGGTGATATAACTCTACCTTTTATTTTGACAGAATTATGGCCCCTGTCATACTTAGAAAACTTGGTTAAAGTTTGCATGCTTGCATCTCGCAAAGAACTTAACACCACAGAGCCAGGTTCTATAACTCTTGCATCTATTTAAACAAAAGTATGGCCCGTTTTGTACTTAATAAATTCGGTTAAAGTTTGTATGTAAATTTGTATCTCGCAAAGTACTTTACATAATGAATTAAAACTTCACACATGCATTCTGCATCATAAGACAACACCACAGAATCAGGTTCTATAACTCTTGCTTTTATTTTAACAAAATTATGGCCTGTTTTATTCTTTGAAAATTTGGTTAACAATGTAACACCCCACTGTGAGTCCAACTTTTATTTTCCACAGCCTTAATTAGGCCTGTAACACCCAAGTCCATAGGTGTTCATGAAGGCTGGCCCATATTTCACATCTATAGTGCAAATGTAAAAAAAATCCTCATTCTAGATCATTGGGGCATGACAATTCACATTATTTAGACATGACACTCTGCATATCTAGAAAATGACCCTTGAAAGATAAATTTTAGGGTTGTTCTAAACTTATGCTCAATGTACAAGTCATGCCCCGTAAAGAGGCCATTAAGAATCCTTGGTGGGTGCTATATTTCACACTTGTCTGACAGAAGTTTGGCCATTTCATTAATGTGGAAAATCATCCTTGAACACTCGCATTACACTCAATAAAACTGTATTGTTAAGTGTTGAAGATAAATAAGAAATAACAAAAGAGCCAGGAATTCTGGGTTCAAAATAATGGATTATGTTGAATTGTTGCATTATATATATATATTAATATAATAAACTGATGGCAATGATATTAAGAGAATGCGTAGTTAGTTTTCTGTAAAGAACACTTGCAGTAGACATGTCTGCTTCTGAATACACAGGGTATTCAATTATGACACTAAGTCTTGTTTGATGTATATATATATTAGTTGAGTTATGCCAAAAAGGTGTGTGTTTCCACCTAACCACCTGCCCCTCTTGTAATGTGCCACTCTAGGCTACAGGTACATCTGTTTGTTGAAAAAAAAAATATTTTATATATAAAAAATAAATACTAAAATATAATGTGTGATTTTGGTTACATTGAAATAAAATAATATTAAAGTTAAATATTTGTTTTGTGTGTGTTTTTTATTATGGAGACTGATTTTTGAACTGGTTTGTTTGTATGGTGTTTTACGTCATTTTCAACACATGTAAGGTTATATATGACGGTCGATTTTTTTTGTGTCGGAGGCCGGCCGGCCACCCACTTTTCGTGGGTAGAACCAGTACTGTACACCTCCCGCCATTCGTAAGAATCGACACCCTCACTTACACGTCGAGCTCCCAGTAGGATTCAAACCCGCAGCGGTGAGAGGCGAAGGTTTACAACACAACGCGGTTAACCATTCGGCCACGGAGACGCTCTTTGAACTGGTAAAATGAGTTTTGAACTGGTAAAACGAGCCTTAACTGCAAGTAGATCTTGCTTGTTACCTTGTTACTTTGTCCATCGGGGTAGTGTTCATAAAATAACCTAATTTTCTTATGCCATCAAAATGACAACATTTCTCAATACATTTTATAAAAAAACCGAGGAAGCCATATTGTCTGCATTCAGACCTACTTCGTCAAAATGCTTTTCTACATTGTATTGTTGATCGTGCAAACAGAGCTGAAAACGTCTCCGAAATGGAGTTGCATCCCGTTTTGAGTACGATGATTCGCCCTACATACTTTTGTATTTAAAAAAAACGGGAGTATGGGATAATTATGGTCGGCAAAAATAGGCAAAACTCTAAGGTCATCGGGTAACCGACACCACACATATTATTTTATTTGGCCGTATTACCTAGGCTACTGTATATATTATACTCAGTTGTTGAAATCCTAGGATGACAGCAGGGGCACAGACTAACTCTATTTGGCTAGGAGCCAGTTGGGCCCCTGACTTAGAATTTTTAGGGGCCCAACAAAATATTATTTTATTTTACCACTCTGGTGCATAATTTATTAATAATTACATGCCATTAATCCGTGTTTATTGAATATTATAAACAACTTTACTGTCATTACAAGTCCAAGTTATCTATTTAATTATAAATAGTATTGTTAATGAGTTTTGTTATAATAAATCACAACTAGAATATGCAAATTATTGTAATAAAATATTAGATATTATAAAATTTATGTTTTATTTCGTTATAAATATTTTATGTTGACATACAGTTTTAAAATTAATGTATGAGACCTTTTCTATCAACATTTCTAAAAGCACCGCATTTTATTAATCAAAAGCGCCGCATTTTAGAATATCCAAAAACCGGAAGTGAAACCTAATTATTCCCCCTTCAAATTATAACAGGAATTTATGATCATGTGTAAAATAAACACTACCATGTCTGTTTTAATGTTGATTTTATACCAGCAAATGTTACTTGTACTCTTGCTCATCTAATTTTACATTGATATTCGAAGCGCAGAGTACCGTAAGTGCAGTTTTATGGGAAACCGTACATCGCAACATCTCGAACACTGTCTTGTTTCCGCAGTGGAAAAATAAAAACAAACGTTTGTTTCGTTATTATTTTGTTAAGGGTTTGTCTATTTCGGCCAAAAGTAGTAACGTAGTTCACGAGACCAAAGCAAAATCTGCGGGGTAAAATCCTCGAACTTATATGTTTGTGTTGAATGATTAGCCTTTTCCCGTTTTTTGGATTGAATATTTTTGGTCGCCACATGGGCGCATGAAAGTCAAATTTTGGTCGCCAAGACCATTTTTTACTCAATGGCTCCTGGGCGAGCGCTAATTTGTGTCCCTGTGACATTTATTAAAAGAATGACCAGCTGGTAAACTTTTTTTGGTGCATTAATTTTCTAACGCTTACGTGGCCGAGGGGTTAACAATGTTGCGTTGTAAACCTTCTTGGCTCTCACTGCTGCTAGTTCGATTCCCACTGGGAGCTCAACTTGGAAGTGAGAAAGTGTCGATTTTTACGTATGACAGGAGGTATACAGTAATTGTTCTATCCATAAAAAAATGGGGTGATCACAAAAAAAGCATAATTATATGGCCTAAAAAGGACATAAACACCATTCAAACAAACAAAAAAAACAAGTCTGCGCATTTTCAACTTTCTATTAATCTGTGGATATTAAAGACAGCCATTATGTTGTCAGCCCCTTGTTTGCTTTGACCTTGGCTTCACTGAAATTTAACATTCATCATTCTGAAGAGGCTGAAAAATAAACAAAGATCAAATCTTGCTTTTGAGAAAATAATCCGGTTTTGTTGACCTGTCTGTTAAGTAATTGGAGTGTTATTGTAGTCAAACATAGACCCCGCTTGTTCAAGTTTTGTTGTACATCTATGAAATTTCCAGTCCTGCTGTGTGGGGGTCAGTCCACCCAGTCAGGCATGGTGTCTTGACCCCAAGCTGACCAGCCCCCTAATGTATTTTCCTTCATGTGTAATAAATGGGAAACCCTTTATGATTACTCCAAGGGGAATTCTGTTGCAGATACTGTACTTAATCTGACTATGAAAGTTGAATATTGGTGTTTAGTTTCTTCAAGAGTTGGTTAAGTAATCTTTGCGAAATATATTAGTAATAATTACATTAACTATACTGAGTTTTTACACTTTTTTTTGTACGGATGGTGGAAGGTGTACAGTACTGGTTCTACCCAGGAAAAGTCGGTGGTCTGCCTTCACCACAAAAAAAAGATTGTTTTGAGTATGTCGTGAAGTCAATGCAGATGATGTACTTTGGAAATGTTTTGGCAATTTTGCACCACAGATTTGGAATCCTGGCCTTGAATTCACCAACCATTCTTGAGAATATTCTTAGATTTAAGCCCAAGTATGCAAATTTCAATCACACATATTTCTATAAGTTTAAAGAATAAACGTTCATAAGAAGCTGCTAATATGCATAAATATGATCAATTCTAATGAATAACAACTTCATACGATTGCTTATCTATGAAGGTCATAAGGGATATTTGTGAATTAAATTTTAGTACTTGAACTCAAGTCTTATTGAAGGATAGTCTTAAGAAGAATGGCTGGTGAATTCCAAGCCAAACTAGGAGATTAATGGAAGACATTTTTTGTATAATCTGCGGAATTGGGTCGAGGTCAAATACATAAGAGAACAGGTTTGGGGTTGATTGTTTCTGTTGATAGAACCGGTTTGGTTTCAGTGCAGTTGATTTACTGTACCTAGTATTTAAGTATATACATCTAGGTATGTACTTGTGGATGACCACTAAAGTTTAAAGGGTCCTCCAAATTGAAATAACTTTCCTTTGTATTACAAAGATAATGATTAGCAGTTTCTAAAAATACTTCGGTCAAAATCGTAAACCTATTCGTTCATCGGTAAATCACGAATCCATACGGCACATTTGCCCCTAATACACACCTGTCACGGAAACGTAACTGAAGTTTCACGGAAACAGCCGAATGGAAAAACCCCGTTGACGTCCCGCATTACCTATGGTTCGTTAGAAACCAAAATGGCGGACACAATCCAAGTAAACAATGCGAGCGAAGTGGACAATCAACATTTTGTGTACCCCATCCACTTTGATTCTGAGCGTATAAAGTATAAATGAAAACAATAAACGAATAATACAAATAAACTCATGATATTAGATTTTTCAATGTCTTCATCCTGTGACTGTGGGTCTGCAAATCGGAGAATCGGTGAATTGCGTCAGGTTTCAGCATTGGTTTTAAGTTTTGATACCTACTGTATTTACTCAATGAGTCCGGACACTCATTAATTCCGGACACCTAATTAATTGAAGAAAATAATAAAACTAGTGCTCGGACATATTAAGAAATCAATCTTATTTCAATAGTTTTGATGCTTTTATAAATTCGGACATCGGGAAAAGATGAATTATTCGCCGAAAATGACAGGTTAAAATTACGATCAACGACTTCTAATTGCTGATTGCATCTCGATAATTACCAATAGAGGCAGCAGAATATACTTCAATGAATTTAATTGTAACTTGTTTGATGCAATTAAATAAAAAGTTTTTGATCGTGATTTTTTACTGTTATTAACGAGTCATTTTGAAACAATTGCATTATTACTGACCCATGCTATAATTTTGTGTAATCGGTCAGGCGCGTGTTGAAACAATTGTCTAAACCAGGTAAAACCATTCCAATGTAGGTGTTACGGGTTGTTATGTGTTGTCGCTGTCGTAGCTAGTGGGCCATTCCATTATCTGGCATTACCAGCAAAAAAATACGGTCTCGCTCATACTATAAGCATGGCATGCTTTGTTTTTTAGCTTCGATTTGAGGAATGCAATGATGGTGCAATTAAATGGATAAAGAACACAACTATTTTATAATTTTAATTTATTTTCTGCAATACCTTGCATGTTTTTATTTTGTAATAAAATAATCAACATGTTTTAAAATTGCATTGTCTCATTATTCAGTAAAGTTCATTGCTACATTTCAAACAAAATATAATAATTTAATATAATAAACTAGATGTCATAATTGTTCATTAGTTCATTGTTTACACATTTTTTATTAGTTCACTGTTGTGGATTGAATCGCATATAGCCCAGTATACTATTACACAGTCCGCATTAGCCAGCATATAACTACACTTGTGACTAGAATGTGACAGTTCCACAGATCAAACAGTGTACCGCTCACTCACCGCACAATTCAAAGGAATAAATAACTGTAACCGCGTGTAAAGTGTGTCTCAGTGTACTGATTTCACAGGTTTTACAGTTTGCCCAAGTTGAGTACCGTAATTTTAGACAGTTTATAGAATAGCCGCATAATTACTCATTAATGGATGGATTTTCGTAATTACCGTAAACAACGAAGGTGAGATTGCCCCGAACATCACAGTTAAAAATACTAACCGTAGAATGTTAATTTACCGTTCCCTCTCAAAATATTCGGACATTGGCAAATATGAATTAATTTTGGAAAGTTATATTTCCGGACACCAAAAAAAATAATTATGTTATCTGAACTGATAGAGTAAATGTAATCTTTTTTTCGTTTCATAAGAGTCATCAAAATCTTTCTCAGTAAAATGATCCGAACATACGCGAGAGTGCTAGGAAAAATTCCATTTCACACCGTTTTGCAAAACAAGTTCAATCCATTTAGTTCGATGACGGCAACATGGAAATGTGTGTAGACTTACACTGCCTTCCTGTTTACTTTTTCTACAAAAGCTTAATGAGCACCTTTTCACCATGATGAAGACACGAACACATCAATAATATTCCAGGGTTTAAAACACTTGGGCTATATGAGAAAAATGGACATCCAACAAGAGTAACGGTATGTTTACACATAGATACGCGCCATAATTGATTATGTAAATTAGGTAGTTTGTACGGAAGATGTGATTGGTCGTCCCTTATGACGTCATTTTCCGAAGATCGATCGCGCACCAGTTTTTTTTGTCTACAGGTAAACTTCATACCTGTAAAACTTGCATTTATCAACGGTTTTTGAGAAAACAGACGATGACATTAACATTCTTTAATAATAAGCTTTCATTTAAAATCACTTAATTTATTTTTCAATTTGGTGGACCCTTTAAAGAAACTAACCAGCCAAATAACAGCAAAATTACACTACGAAACCATGTATCAAAACTCTATCCAAATGTTCAGGTCATTTAATAATGTATTTTGGCCAATTAAAAGTAAATGTACACAATACATGTATGAATGGTTTTAACCAGCCAGGCCATACCCAGAAACTGGAGTTACCAACTCATAAACAAAAAATTGAAGACCTGTGGTATAGTGGGGGGATATTGATCACTGGCAGATGCTTGCAAAAAGCGCAGTTTCTATTTTTGACATTATGTATACACATGTACATACAAATGTCATGTACTACAAAGATATTTTCCTAAAATAATTTTATTTTTTATTTGGCCACATCTGGCTGAGAGTCTATTTTGATACTGGCTATATTATCACTTATCTTCTTGGGTTACCTGACCAGGCTGACCTTTTATTGTAAACTGATCAGATTCCTCCTCATTAAAAAATCAGGGATACTTCAGTTTTGAAGGTAAATTATAGGTCTTCAACCTGTTTAAGAAAGAATCTGTTTGAGGCATTTCTTCTTATTGATGAACCAATGGTCAGATTTGATCAAGCAAAACTAGCAGGTGAGAGAAGAAATGCTTATTAATAGACTTTTAGTCCTGTTCAGAAGTCAATTTAGTACAGGGTTTTGAAATGAAGTAGGAGGAAACTGAATTAAAGAATGTGTTTTTTATAGTATTGAAATGGTTTCAAAGAAAAAAATGACAAATAATGAATTATACATGTATACGTACATTAATTTTAATAACTGCTTTTTAATTGGTATGTGTACTGTAAACAGAAATGGTCAATAGGAATGAGTTATTGAAGGGAGCAATATTTAAAAGAATTATTAAAAATGGCAGATTTATTAGAAAATGTTTTGTATTTTAGATACAGACATATATATATAGTTTTGAATGGTACATTCTACCAAAGTACTGTACTCAAAGACTCATTAATCATTTCTGACATGGCGATGTCTCACTTCTGTTTAATATATCCCACATGTTCTTTGGTTTTTGTGTTCTGTGAATTAATTCATGGTCATGGACAGTTTTTGTCTGCTGATCAATAAAAAGGTTTAAACCCAACATCGAATATAATGGAAAGCCCTGCATTTCTCTGGTTCTTTTCATGAAGCAGTAATCAACTTGTTCAAGATCACAAGAACACTTAACGGCCAAGGTTGAGTATAAAAAAAAAAAATGACTCCAGAGAAACTTTTCTGATCATTTTATGCATTATGCTGCTCAGAGAGGTCTAATCACAAATTTCTAAATAATAAAGCATTTTTAAACCATAAAATTTGTCATGTAAATACATTAAACATTAATCTATACAGATATATCAAAATAATTATATAATGTATTTATTTTCCATACTTTCTAGAACAAAACTTTTATTCCTAACTGTCAAATTTTGAATTTGGTGCATCTATATATATTAATGGCTGTACCTGTAAAAATAAGATCAGTGTTTGGTCAGAGTGCTGAAACCTTTATCTTGAAGCAGACCAAATACTAACTGGCTACAGCATATAAATAATGACGGTAGGACCTAGTCCAGACTCTATTGTGCCCATCGCGTCAGGTTTACCTTGACGTGTTCGTTGGCGGACGGACTATAAACCTTAGAACTACACACACACACATACCTAATGCTGGGGTTTAAGCAAACGTCTACAACATGAGGCACCCTCCAAATAAATGTATACCCAGCATGGGTGCATAAATAATTTAAGATAAAATACAATTTGTAGATGCCAGAAAAGAAGATATTCAATATCCAAATTATCATTTAATTTAGGGGTGTATGAATCAGTGCTTGAGTGTGGATGTTTTGGTTAGGATGTTTGCTGTGGCAAGTAACCTCATTACTTTTGTGCTCTGCATGCTTGTTAACAAACACACCTGCACCTTAATGAACAGGTATACAGCAACACTGTCCTGCTGTTCTTTATCTTGGCAAAGGTTGAATATTAATATCATAATCAGCAAACCACTGATGATTAATCAGTTTAGGTGTCTTCTCTCAGCTCAATGTTACCTTTCAGGTAATTCAACTTGTAGGTTTCTGACAATCTGTATGCTCTCTAAGTTTTGATTTGATAATTTTTGACAGGATAAACTTTATCATGACACATTCTATAGTTTCCAAAGTTCTGAAAGACACATAATAAAGTCATTAATCATTTCTGACATGACCATGTCTGCCCATTTGAAAAACATTTCATCGATGTTGCTATCCCACTACATTACAATATAATTGTATATAGAGCACTCATTGCTGTTAATGTTTAATATATCCCACATGTTCTTTGGTTTTTGTCTGTTTGTGAAATATTTCTTATAGGCATGAGTAGTTTTTGTCTGCTATACCCATTATAAAGGATTAAACTCAGCATCCAGGTTGACGGAGACCTGATTAATTTCTTTTTATTAAGTAAAAATATTGAAATTGGGAATCAAGCTGATGTTTGATGGCTCATTAACACATTACTTGGATATGTATCTAAACTTTCAGGAATGGTTTATGGTTGACCTAATTGTTCTGTAACAACTATCAAATAGATTTCTCTGGTTCTTTCCAGGAGGCAATAGGAGTAATCAATTACTCAAGACCAATAGCACTCTATTCGCGGTTGGGTCTGGAACCTCTGACTACGCGCTAAGCAAGCTACATGTACCACCATTACATGGCACCCTCCAAATAAAGGAACATGTATACCCAGCATCAGTGTATTAGCCAGCCAACCGTGCAGCCGTCTTTTGCATGGCCTTTTTTGAAAAATCGTGACCAATATTTGGAGGAGTGGGTGTTGTTGTTTTTGTATGTTTTTTGCTAAAGAACACTTCCAAACTCTTACTTTCTCAAAAATGTTATGTTTGTATACATTTATAGAAGAAAGATGATCTAAAATGCACCTTTTTTCAAATTAGCAAATTATTTTGCACACCCTGTTTGCATATTTGCACACCCATTTCTTGAATTTCTGCCTAATACACTGCCCAGCACGGGCATGACTAATAATAATTTAAGATAAAATGCAATTTGTAGTCCCGAGAAAAGAAGATATTCAATATCCAAATGATCATAATTTAGGGGTTATATGAATCAGTGTGCTTCAATTGAGTGTGGATGTTTTAGTTTGGATGTTTGCAGTGGAAAGTAACCTCAATACCTTTGTGCTCTGCATGCTTGTTAACAAACACACCTGCACCTTAATGAGCAGGTATACAGCAACACTATCCTGCTGTTCTTTATTTTGGCAAAGGTTGAATACTAATACCATAAATATAATCAGCAAACCACTGATAATTAATCAGTTAAGGTGTCTTCTGGCAGCACAATGTTACTGTTTGGGTGATTTAGCCCTTTCACTGCCAGTTGTCTGCTAAAATTGAATTTAAACCTTCTTGTGATATTTTATATATATAATTAAGTGTTACTGAAAACATTATTTCTGAGTGGCGATTTGAGAATATCCTAACGAGCCTGCACATAGTGTGCTGTTGATCTGGGTTTACACTCTCATGAAATTCAATGTGATTGTTGCAGCAAAAAGGTTAATTGTAGGTTTCTTTTGTGTTTATATAGTGTATGCTCTCTTGGTTTGACTTGACAAGGGGTGTCCGTGGCCGAGTGGTTAACGTCTCTGACTTTAAATCACTTGCCTCTCACTGCCCGTGCACGAAAATTGCCTGTAGGGGCACCTGGGGTCTTCCTCCACCAGTGGAAGCTGGAAAGTCGCCATATGACCTTAGCTATTGGTGCGACTATAAAATCCAATTCAGTTGACTTGACAATTAGACTCTCCAGAATAGGCCTGTCATGGGATTTACCTTTTACATGATGTTGGTACAAACAACTTGTACTGCTACAATGTTCTGCCCGTGCAACTTGAACAAAGAAAATTAGTATTGCGCAATGTTTGTTTTTGTTAGGACAGTTGACCTACCATGTTTGTGTCTACATCGATAACCCATTCAGACCAATTCCTAATAAGGACTGTTTTTGACATGATAAACATTGTCACCCATGCTGTGGTTGTCGGAAGTTTCATAGCGACAACATCAGGTGTTGACATTAAATGAATGATATTTGATGAAAACCCTTGAGCAACCATTATAAAGTGTGAATATATAGTTATTGGTCTGCCATAATTTTGCTCATTTCTCAACAAGATTTAATTCAATTTCATTTGTACCCAAGCTCAATTATGCTCATTTTCCTTCACACACCTGGCCACGGGTTAGAATTATATAGGATATCGTTCATAGATCGGATCGTGATCAATGGATCCACGTTATGACCCCTGCACTCTTGGAGGTCTGCTCCCTTTTCTTCACAAATATTTAATTAATAACCCAGACACTGTGGCCTATAAAGGGTGGCCTGTAATTCTTCCTGTTACCAGTAGTCATAATTTGGGCATTGGCCACTTTCATTTGCATTTCAGTCTCCGTCCGCTGATAAAACTCCTTCTGAAATAATTAAAGTTTTTTGTCAAGATGAATTAAGGGATGTGATTAAGTGACACAAAATAGAGCTTTTTTATGACCAGGAAGACTGTTGTATAAATTAAGCCCGTCCTTTTGTGTCTATTTAAATATATGGAAAGCGTGCTTTATTCAAGCTTGATTTAAGGGTCAGGCTGTATAACTATGATTATGCATTTTTAGCCGACACAGCATTCTGCTATATTCGCATAGTGACTGGAATTTCGTACTGAATTTTTAAACAGGTTTTCCACAACTTTGGTTATTATATTGACAAAATTTAATGTTGTTTGGTGGTGGGCAAGCGGCTTAAAACTCATGGTTTCCGGGCAATAGTTTTAGTTAGGAACCTGATATTGGAACATAACTTTATGTGAATTAAGGTAGCTTATATGGAAAGGAAGCTTGGCATTGGAGGTCAAAGTCAAGCAAGGTCGCTGTTACTAAAAATCATTTGTAAACATGTTTAATTTCTTATTTTCGCTGAAATAGATTTCCATATAATGGAAAACTTGTTTTTTTTCTCTTGGAATTTCCACGTTTCTTTATTAATTAATTAATTAATTCAATGGCCTTTATCTCAAGATAACAGCTTTTCATATATGTAAAGGTTATTTGTATTTAAAAAAACAAAATATTTTAATGAAACTTGCTTGATAGTGCAGAGATAACTGATCATGCAATGCAGTTAAAATGTGTTTTTCAGTTACATTTTGCAATAAATATATAAACTCATTTTAAGTGGCTATCAGTAGTACGGCTGACAGGACTATTTTGAAATGTACTGGACATGCTAAGTTTTCTAGAGCATGTAGCTCAGTTATTAATTATTAGTATAGCATGATAAATTAAAACTAGAGGACCTGGGTTAAAACCTTGTCAGTGTTTCCTTGGGCAAGATCACTTTTCCATAGCCTCATTTGTCAGATGATCCCATCGTTTCCTTCTAAGATTATAAAATTCTGGACAATTACATACTTAAGGCAAAAAAAAAAAAAATGTGTTTCCGGTGGCCCGACAGACCCTATTTTTATGAAAAAAAATATTTAAAAAAAATAAACTGAACAATGATTTATCACCATATATCGAGGTAAACTAACATCACAGAGAAACTTTCAGTTGTATCATCAACTTGTATGGGGTTTATGAGATAAATACATGTAAAATCTCACAATTTTATATATATCTTGCTCCAAAAAAAAAAAGGAAAATGCCTACTGACCTACCCAATTTTTTAGAGCATGCAATAGGAAACACACTTTTCTTTTTGGCCTAATTACTTTTAGGTCTACTTTTGGGGTCACCTTTTTTTTTCAAATTTTAAGTTGTGTCACTGGCTATGGCTAATTTTTATGAGATGTTTATACATTTCAAGACTTCTTTCGTAGCCTCAAAGTTTTAAAAAAAAAAATGAATTTGAGGCCAAATGATCAAGCAACTTCAGGGTTCCCACGGGTCCTTGAAATCCTTGAAAGTACTTGAATTTGAAGGGAAAAAAAATCAAGACCTGGAAAGTGCTTGAAAATCTGATAAGGACTTTAAACTCCTTAAATTCTGGATTTTTGCTGTTCATCCCAAAAATGCTATTGGTTGTGTGCGTTCCTAGAATATTTGTTGCTGTTTTGGGCATGTCACTTGCGCGAATATTACTAATTAGTCCTTGAATTTTGAAAAAAAAAGGTCCTTAAAAGTCCTTGAATTTGGCCTTCCAATAATGGTGGGAACCCTGGATCAAGCAACTTAATGTTCGCGATTCGGGCGAAGAACGCACCCGCGATCTCTTGACTTCGCCTTGGCAGCACATCATTGCAAAGCGAAGTTAAAGTCGCCGTAATTTAAAAAATATATATATATATATATAAAAAAGGTACAGTATAGTAATAAATCCATTATCATAGAAATTTGCATCAATATTTCAAGCTCATATTATAGAGTAAAAAGAATTAGTGTGCATTACACTGTATTCACTGCATTACAATTAATATACATGGTGATGACTATTCAACCGTTGTCTACATATACACGTCACGTGAAGTCTCCCTAAATTCTCTCCACTTCTCCCTAAAATCACTTGAGGGAGAAGTCCCTAAATTCCTGGCCTAGATTGAGCCCTGCTTATAGCCAATGTGAAGATGATAGCAAATAACACTGGGTTAAGAAAATCACTTGAAAATGGCTGCTGTTACAGCATGTTTATTGTTATGCTGTCATCCAAGTCCTGGTTTGATTACACATTTATCCCCATTTTATTATACTGAATGTTGAGAAGCAGGATAAGCTATGGGGTAATCATAACCAGTTCAGTCACATCCCATCTCTTAAATTTCAATTTTTACAGCCCCTTTTACTTGCTGATTGTAATTTTATGGATGTTCAAACACTTTGTCCAGTCCTGCTTTGTCCAGTCTGATTGTTAATGGTTTGCTTGAAGTTTATAAGTTAGTTCAATATTGTCATTAGTTTGTATATGATACGCAAATAATGAACATCGGTGAGATTATATGATGTAAATTATAGAAGGAATTTAAACTGTTGGACTTTAAACACAATATAAAGTTTGATCTGCTGAATAGAGTTTTGTTGTGGTCTTGTGAGATATCTTCAGAAACCTCGCTGCAAAGTATACTGTTTATAAATACCTATATGGTCATATACCACTATTGCATTTCCCATAGGCCTCCATAATAGCCTTTTGGCCTACAACCCCTATTCCTATATCAAAACGGATGATAAAACCTAACTTTTTTTTATTTAAAGAACTATCTTAGAGACACTCAAAAATGACCAGCAAATTGGGGGTAATCTGATGCTTTCAGCCTCTAATATTTCACTGAATGACCACAGAATTATGGCAGTCAAGAAATTTTACTTTTTGCAAATATACTCTCAGTACAATTGTATCCATACAAATGCAAATTTCAGTCAAAATATCCTAAATCAACATGTTTTATGATGGAAATATAATATTTTGTTATGATTTGGGTAATTAATCCAATCAGAATCTGCCTTACAAACTGACTATATGCCCTAATAGACCTATACTTTTTTCAACCAATCAGAAGCCCCAAATCAATAGCTGTATCTGACCATATCTCAAATCCCAGGATTCACAGCTCGAGTATTAGATCCATGAAATTCACTTCCTTAGAACACTTAGTTCTGCTGTGAGTGTGATATTTGACATCAGATTGTTTGAGGGTTTCGTTAGACATAGGCAAATTAAAGTATTTCACATGTTTTTCTTCATTTCCCCAGATGCATGTTAATGGTAATTAAGGGCTCAGATTGGCCCCTGTAGGGCCCAGTTTATGACAAGATGAAGATGTGCTCTTCAATCAACTCAACATAAACAAGTTGCCAGGTTACACTGTATCAGTACAGATCTCTTATGCTTGTTCTGTAATGGACAGTTTCAGGATTTTATGACAAATTGTAGGTCAGCAAAATTAGCCATGTTTCATATCAAAATCTCAAAGAAAAAGAAGCCAAAATTTATATAAATTCGAAACTTTTAGGAAGACAAATATATTCTCTGTCTAGTGGAGCTGAGGCTGATTCATGACATCTCATTTCCAAAAATGTGTGGAAACCAGAATATAACCATATTCATGATTATAAATCACATATCTTAGAAACTTCGTAATACTTGAATATAAGTCCTGCGTCCATGTGCCTGGTAATTACAGTCAGGGCTTTCCATTTGTTTTCAAGTTACAGGGAAAGTTTTAAAAGTAGGTGGGTGATTTAAGCTTCCTTTTGTTGTTGTATTGAGAACTGCTAAAAGTAGTTGATCACTTGAATGAAGTAGGAGGGTAAATCATCCGCCTACAGCCTCTTAAGGAATTCCCAATGACAGTGATATAATTATACACAGCTACAATGTCAGACATACTACACTGATTGCTTGTTACAAAAATAAGCAGAGAATAATGAGTTTACTGCTTTAATTGAATATCATATATCTGTGGTCAAATGAATATATATAAGCAACTTTTGGAGAGAGAAAAAAGGTCATGATGGAGTTTTTGGTTTCAGGCACAGACCTAATAACAATCAGAATGGAAAGTTCCTATCTGAAGGTCTGAACCATTTGAAGAAGCCAAAGTTTCACGTGGCACCTTTAAACTTTTCCTTCCCCTCTCAAAAATTCATTGATTTTGATGAGAATACATTCAAATAAAAAAAATCAATGACTAGTAAAATGGGATTACCTGTATACTAATTTATGTTTATTTTCAAAATAAGGAATTGTATTAAAAAGGCTTTTTAAAGTAAAAAATTATCCTTTCTGGCTTTTCCCTTAAAGGGACAATGTCCGTAACTTTTAGCTTATAAAACACACACTAGTTATGTTCGCAAACATTACACACCAAACATTATTGAATATTTATTAATTAAAAGCAAGATTGTTTGACAGAATTCAATTGCGGTACAAAAAAAAAGAGAAACCCCTTCGGGCGTTTGAACTCGCAGCCCAAACTAAAATTACACTCGCGGTAATAATAGTGAGCGTGAGCGTAAAGTATGTCGACATCTGCTCCTGACTGAGCTAACCGGGCTATACATATAACGCATGACACACTATGGTGAAAATGGAAGTCACGTGATCACAGAAAAGGTAAATATGGTGGGTCCCACTTTATTTACAAATAATAATTAAAGCTTTTTTTTCAAACTCACGAATGTATTGCTACAGACTTCTTAGGGTCTATGCTCATGTTTTCATGTATACATTTCACTGAATAAAAGTCAGACGGTTATTTGGTTATGCTCAATATCTGCTTACTTGCGGACAGTGTCACACGGCAATCTTGAGTTTTATTCAAGCATTGCAATTAGCACCTCAATTTATTAATCCTGCCTCATTTTGTTTAAAATCTTCTTATAATTAAATAAAAAGATTTCAGTTTTCTTCAATATTCTTCCAAATTTTTAAATATATTATTGATACAATATTATCAAAAGTTAGTAATATTTAAACACAATTTGCTTTGAACTTTTCGAATAATTAACATTAATGTTTGAACATTTTTATATGCATGTTATGTTGAAAACAAACAGTTTAATCAAGAATGCCATGCGTCCCTTTAAAACCCAAGCATAATTGATGTAGTCAAACTTTCCTCTTTTTTGCTTAAAATGTTAAAGCAAGGAAAATATCATCATTAGAAAGAGAAACACATTTGTGATAGATTTGACATAAATGAAACGTATATATGCATAAAACTCCTCATGACATATACCTGTGTTTAAGCCGGGCATTTTTTTATTTTTGCATTGCGCCACCTGAAATTTAGATATATATTTCACAGTTTCCTATCTATTTGTAATTAGGTCTTTAAAGCGGCAAAAAAGCCTCAAAATCTTTCAAGGTTTCCTTATAAAACTGACACTCCATCTCTGTAAGTGTTACCAATAATTTCTAACACATCTGCAGCACCTTTGCCCATGTTCCTCAACATGATGTTGATCCTGAGGATCATGGGTATAAAACTGATCATCATTCATGTTTTTCCCATGGTCATTAAATAGAAATTTGTGGGTGGGGTGAACTGTGGCCAGTGGTTAAAGAGAGCCCCTGTGGTGAGCCATTCAGCTTGATAGAATCAAGATAAAGTCCAGTGATAAACTGTAGATTGGCATTGACCGCCTGACTGGTGATGCTGTGAGATGGATAGATGGACATTACAGTACTCATCAGTGAGATGAATACAATAGGGATTGAATGAGAAATGAGTAAATTGTCTCCACTGAAATCTTTCCCCAAACAACCAGGTCCAACCATTTGGTTCATCTCTGTTATTACTGTGTTTTTTTGCTATCAGTATGCATTTCAATAGCCAGATTAAAGGGAATGTAGCGCCACAGCCAAACAAGCTTTGTGATTGAGAGTTCCGAAAAACTTGGAAAAAGGTGAAAGAATTATCAAAATCGGATGATAAATAAAAAAGATATGACCATTTAAAGGTTGTTCTAAAACGAATATGGGAGCCGCCATTTTTAGAACTATGACGTCATAGTTCCATATTACCATATATGGAATATTGATAAATATCATTTAAAACGAAGAAAATCACTGAACATGTATGATTTTTTTTGACTGGTCATATAAAGCATTACTGCCATTAAGTATTACATATTTTTCATGCAGTTGTAATTTTTTCCCTATAAATCAGTAAATTTTCATATTTATAAATATTCCATATATGGTCATTTAGAACCGTAATGTCATAGCTCTCAAAATGGCCGCTTCCATATCCGTTTCAACAGAAACTTCAAAGGATCGTATCTTCTTTGTTTATCATCCGATTTTGATAATTCTTTCACCCTTATTCAAGTATTTCAGAACTCTCAATAATACAGATGGTTTGGCTGTGTCGCTACATTCCCTTTAAGTATAAACCATTGCAAACTCTTTTCTGTTAAAAATTGTTTGAAAGTTGTAAATATGTATGAAGAAAAATGATATCCTTTCAATTCATTGTTTAAAGTCATTATTGTTTGAAATGTTGACATCTGCAGAGAGTTCTGATGAGGTTAGAAGGGACATATTTT
Source organism: Cyrtodaria siliqua (assembly GCA_037043455.1). Taxonomy (NCBI): domain Eukaryota; kingdom Metazoa; phylum Mollusca; class Bivalvia; order Adapedonta; family Hiatellidae; genus Cyrtodaria; species Cyrtodaria siliqua. Next base: position 168,225 of record JAWPHD010001715.1, on the reverse strand, counting down.
GCAAGCCACTGCTCTCACATTGAATACATGTATACAGGTAGAACTTTATTAAAGGGCTCGTCAGCATGTTACAGGTTATTTTGAGCCACCCTCAGAGAAAGAGGAAGAATGCATAGAAATCTGGGAATCCCTTCCCTGCTTTTTCTAATGAATAGATTCCTGTGGTTCTTTAACATGCTCAGAGAAATTTAGACTCCGATACGCGGGACCCTCTGGTTAATATCCCCATCCTTTGGATGTGGCATGGGGAAACCTAAGTGTCTTGCCTAAGGACATACCAAAGTAACCAAGTGGGGCCATTAAGGCTCGAACCCGGAATCTCTGGATTCATGTTCAAACATGCTGTCCACTTGGCCACTGCAGGCCCTCAATAGGACAGAAGGGATTCAGGTGAATGCATGATACAAAATAAATGACATTATAATTATATAAAATAATTTTACCTTATCAATTCCCTTTAACTAAGAATGCAATGATCCTGATTTTTAGACTTTCAGTACAACTTGTAATATTTATTAATGTATTCAACTCAATTATTACACCTAATACAATTCTGAGGCACAGTGTTTTGTTAGGGGTGTAGTAATTGTTTATTGCAGAGTTCCCATTGTTTTCACAAGACATCACATTGTGAGTACATTGTTTTCATAAGGTGTTGATTATTAATAGGGGCCATAAAACATTAATCTTTGGACTCAAACTCAGAGGTAATTTGCAAAACCCTCCATAAAAGTTAGGACACAAAAGGTACCTGTCATAAAAGCTAAAGTTATATATTATATATATATATACCAAACTTGAAAGCAAAATGTCTTTGATCTAAAACAAAAGGGATATTGCAGGATGTAATAAATTAAGGTTAAGTTTTTTGGATACATTTTAAATTAATAATGCAATTAGACAAAAACTATAGTCCACCCTTTTCAGACATTATCCAATCAGAAAACTTGTCATACTTTTGCATTTCTTACTTTTGTATATAAAAATAGACCCTTGCAATAAATGTCAAAACAAATTTCCAATCTGTCTTCAATTAGAATAAATGTGCTAAATCTGAAATAACAGGCTCCCTGTTGCTTCATCAGAGATATATCTTATCAATGTATTAAACATCATGTGAATTGTTTGTGTTTCAGTGGACAACCTTGAGGAACTCCTTGTAGCACTTGATAAAGTAGTGGCATATTGTTTTCTCAACAATAAATCCAGACTCTATTGTGCCCATCGCGTCAGGGTTACCTCGACGTGTTCGTTGGCGGACGGACTCTAAACCTTAGAACTACACACACACACACAATTTTCTCAACAATTTGCTTGTTTTTTCATTGATATAAAGTATAAAGATGTTGTGAAACATAGTTTGATTTTGGATCTAATTATAATAACTAAGGAAAATACACTCAAGTGATATGAAAACGCAACACGGGAATTTCCGCTACAGTATATATTGTATGTACAATATGCTGCTTTAATCGAATGGTACATGGCTATGTAAGACCTTTCCTTTTGGAAAAAATACTAAAACAACAAATAATACAGCAAATAGTATTCCTTCAATGTTTCATTATTCACAGAGTACGCGTTTGGCTCAATCATGTGAGCAAACTTAGGATGCAACATTTTAAAAAACTATTTACGTTAAATACAGTACTGAACTAGCTCAATTTTTCAAAGAGCTACTTCAACATTTATGAAGTTCTTGTTACAAAGTGTAGTGTGATTAAAACATCTACAACATAACAGTTGTGTCCTTTCTCTAGTTAACTGCAACTTTCTTTTTAAAAAACATCTTGGGATTTCTTTGGAATATTATGTGCAATTAAGTGTGCAGTATATACAATATATAGCGGAAATTCCCGTGTTGCGTTTTCATATCACTTGAGTGTATATGTCTGTGGATTTTGGATTTTGGAGAAAAGTATGTGGAGAAAAGTATGTGCAATAGGGCTCCATCTTAGATATAGTATGTTCTTAAAATAAACTGAAACGGTCAGTGATTTCAGACAAACAATTCATTACTTACACTGTAAATATTATACAAAAGTATACTCAGGTTTGTTATGTCGGACATCGTACTCGGTATGTGATGTCATTGAGAAGTTAACACAATATGTGATGTCATTGAGAAGTTAACACAGTATGTGATGTCATTGAGCTTTAGCCTGGATATATCCCTGTTTGCTGGCAACACTTAAAGGTGTAAGTCAATACAAGTGTTTGTTATATTTCACACTCTGGCACCACATTTTATAGTTTAAATATCATATAATTGACTGTCTTTGTACACTTTACATAATATTTGCGGATCGCTGGATCACATTAACAGATATTCTGAACATTTTAAGCAGTTATAACAACTGTTATTGTGTTAGTTACAACATTGTTATTGAAATAATTGTGTGACATTTGAATGGTTTGTGTTAGTAATTAACTTATCCAATCATGGTGCAGTACTACACCAAGGCATGTATACATCATGCAGGTGTTCATGGGGACTTCAAAACATAAGTTACTTAATTCTTACTTTTTAAAAAATATGTATTTTTTCCTCCATATATACATATACACGTAGTTCTTACATCAGGTGTTTCTACACATAGTTAACTCGCTATCAAATGGGGTTTACATATTTTTTTTAGATATATATTTCAATATCTGAATAAGGCGCGTGGTAACAATGATATAAATGATGATGGGTCAAATCAAATTACCTAACATTGGATGTTTAACAGTGCGCAGATGTTTAACCATCTAGTTTTCAATGTGAGGGATTATTCAAATATTAGATTTTGTTCTTGTTGATTTTGGTAATGCTATTTACTTTCTATGGGAAGATTGTCAGGTGACATATTTTAGTTTTGAAATATTGGATGAAGTAAAAACCAAAACCAGTTCAAGGTACGTTTGAATGTTTAGTTTGTTATGTTTACTTTAAATTTTGAAATTAAGACAAAATGTGAACTTTAATGCTGTAAACAGCTAGTGTCAGCAAATGGCTTGAGTAGTATTTTAATATTTTTGTATATATATAAATTAATAATCTGTTGTATAAAGAATTTAACCATATTTTTGTTTTTTTGGAAGATAAGGATTGGATGCAGAGTAGTGCTGATTTTAATCAGCAAATCCATGAACTGTTGAGACTAATCCTGTTTTAATCCAGGAATATCCTCTCTTAAGATAACTCTTGTTTCATCCTATTATCAAAAGTTTAAGGCTTAAATAAGGTTAATCCTCGGTTGCCATGGCAATATGTAATTTATACAAAGTAATGTGTTAGATTTCGAAAAAACTCGAACTAATTTTGTAGATTATAGTCATGACTGAAACCATACATTCAGGTTTCGTGTAGCACAAAAGTTTTGGTTTATCAAGTTTTTGTGGAATTAAATACAATACTTTTTGAAACATGGTGCAGCATGATATATATATACCGGTATATTATATCTGTATGTGTATGTTTAATAAGTTTTAAGAGTTCAAACTGGATTATGAGTGCTATTAAACAACTGAGTGTTGAAAACAATTGGATTTTATGCAGTTGCAAAGGTAGGGTTCAATTATTAAAGTATCAAAAGTGCATATATATACATTTTCTTACTGTCAAGGACAGAATCTAATGCGAAACACATATATTAAAGAGACACATGGCAATCTTGAAGTTTGTATCAATTAAATGAGCACCGATATATTTAAGTCCAGTATCATTTTTGGCTTTAAACCTGCTTGTATATTATACGGTAATTAAATAGAAGTTTGAGATTTTAGTTTTTTAAATATATATTATTGGTGAAATATTAAATCAATTAAATCAACAGTAATATGTAATTGTTAAAACAGTTTGCTTTCAATTATTCTAATAATTCAGTTATTCTACTAATATTTTTTTTTATGAGTAGTTGAGCAGTTACAACAATATGTTATAAAGATTTATTTAATGAGAATTCATCCGAAACTAGTCAATGATCCATGTCAAATGTACACCATGAATAATATCAAATGTCTTCTCTATTACACATCAATGTTACATCTAGTTCACTTCTATAAGAATCAGAAAGTATATTTCTATAGTCAATCATGTCTAGCAATTATAATATTCAATGTTAGATTTTAAAGCACTACTGACTCTTACCTGACTGACAGATTTTTGTGTATTCAGTATTTTATACTGGGCTTTTGTTTCAATTCCAATCATCTATGAGTAGTTGAGCAGTTACAACAGTACTCGAGTATGTTATAAAGATTTATTTAATGAGACTTCTTTTGAAACTAGTCACCATGAGTAATATCAAATGTCTTCTCTATTACACATCAATGTTACATCTAATCAGGGAGTAAGTATATTAGTTATTCTACTAATATTAATTAATGATTTATACATATGAACAATATGCTGAAAAACTAATATGATGCCCCTAGAGTTTTAAACAATTCAAGATTGCCATGTTTCCTTAGAAACATGATTTTTCTAAAATTAGAATTGACCATGCAAGAAGTTGTTTACAACTTTAATGGTAATTAAATGATTATTAATTTGTCCTAATTATGCAATCGATCCTAAGAATTAAGCTGGAATGATTTCAACTTTCCAAAACTTCAGCAGTGGGTGTGTCATGTAATGGACAAAAGTGATGTATATTTAATGACCAACTAATCAGTTGTAGGACGATTGACAGGCCTGTTGATGGATGGGAAGTCTTCTGGCACAGACTCCACTGCTAAGATTCATGAAGTAGTACCTGTTACTACTTGCTGGTCCTTTGGGTTTACTAACCCAGTCTTTGTGGCTATAAAGTAAAATACAACCATTATGAACATAATTATAGACTATACTCGAATCTTGTTCTCTTTCCATTCCTTAGTAACAACTCAAGTCTTGCTTACTGGTGGTCCTGTATTTTCATTTTTTAAAACATAATTAAAGGGAATGTATAGCGCCACAGCCAAACGGGCTTTATTACTGAGAGTTTTGAAAAACTTGGAAAAACGTGAAAGAATCATCAAAATCGGATGATAAACAAAAAAGATATGACCATTTAAAGGTTGTTCTAAAACGAATATCGGAGCCGCCATTTCTAGAACTATGACGTCATAGTTTCAAATTACCATATATAAAGTCGCTGCAAATGAATGCAAAATCATTTACTGGTAATATAAAGCATTATTGCCATTAAGTATACATATTTTTCATAAAGTAGCTGTAATTTTTTACTATTAATCAGTAATTTTTCATATTTATAAATATTCCATATATGGTCATTGGAACAGTGATGTCATAGCTCTCAGAATGGCGGCTTCCATACCTGTTTCAATAGAACCTTCAAATAATCATAACTTCTTTGTTTATCATCCGATTTTGGAAATTCTTTCACCTTCATTCATTTTTTTCAGAACTCTCAATAATAAAGATAGTTTGGCTGTGGCGCTACATTCCCTTTAATATATTATAAAGTGGTTTCCAGAATGGCTGTTAAACTTGGTTGTCTGGCAAATATCTAATTGTTTGATTTACACTTATGTATACGTCATACATATTATATCTAACCACGGCCAATGTAGCTAGTGACTGAACATCCATCTTGCATGCGTGTGGCGGTGAGTTGATCCAAAAGTCATAAACGTCATTGGATGGTTAATTGTCAATTTTCTCAGCTAATCTCATGGCTTCTCTTGATTGTGGCTTCTCAGTATAAAATCTTTTACATATTTTTCCCTTTAGTTCCAAGCAGATCTGCATGGTCTAGGTTTTCTGTCTGGACCTTATGATTTAAGATGTCCGACTGTGACATGAAACAATTATCAGACCTTATATCATAATGCTGTCAGAATCGCTGATTGTCTTGATTCAATAAATGTTTTATGGAGGCCAGGATTATGAAAAATTACAAGTATAGTCTGTGTGTGAAAGCGAGTCATGGATTTAACGCAATTCTGTTGTATATCCCTCTTTATATGCGGTTACATACAACAGTGTTGTGTTAACAAGTTGGAAGTGTAACCTTCATGTTTCTTATTCAAGATGTGTATTATGATTACAATTATCAGACACTAATCCAGCAAGTTGTCAGAATTGATTATCTGGTACTTAGGTTGTCAGTGTCCAGCTGTCCTGGTTCAACTGTAACATAGGGGCCAGTAAAGGTCCATGCAGTCAGCAGCTGACCATAGATCCCTATCTCCCCGTGTTATCTAGGATCACCTGTCCTCCATACATTACTCCTCTTCCGAATTCTTGTGGCACTTGAATCTGTGTCAGTATTTTGAGTGAGCTTGTGACTGATAATAATTATAGGGGATCATATTCATGTTCATTTTTCATATAAAAAATATGAATTGAATTGTTGTCTAACAGCTCATCAGCACCACATTGTTTAGGTTATTTTGAGCTTCCCCCGAGGCCTAAAAAAAAATTGTGTGGTTCGGGTCACCCGACCCTACCTACGAATACCCACTGACCCTGTTTTTTTGGTCCATTTCAGAAAAAAAAAATAAAAAAAAATAAAAAATATAAAGTCACAGTAATTATAGTACATAATTCCGTGCATCTTCCCTGATGTTTTTTTGGCCCATTTCGAAAAAAAAAAAATTCCGACCTACCCTACCTACCAATTTTGAACATGTTACCGAACCACACAATTATTTTTTTTAGGCCCGAGAGAGTGGAAGGACTATATATATAGGAATCCAGCAATGGTGACTAGTACTCTTTCTTTTAACATATGATCTGTCTGAGAATAGATTTCGATACACTGAACCGCCTATTTGTGTCCCCATCCAAAGGACAAGACTAGGGGAAGTTTCTTGCCCATGGATACTCTGAAGTAAACTAGAGGCGCCGTTGAGGCTTGAACTCATGATCTCTGGCTTCAGTCATTTTGATTTGATGTCAAACATGACTGCCAGCGGACCTCTTTGTTAACATACATGTATCTAGATTTGTATAGTAAAAACTTGTGAAACTACTTGTCCAGTTTCCATTAAACTTCAGAGAAATATTGCATTAAAAATTAATTCTGTGTGAATTTAAAAACTTGTGTGATTTATATATATATTTATTATATACCTATCAATAATATATACATAGTACCTTCATTTTCTTACAATGGAATACAACAACCCGTATCACACTATAGGTTATCACTATGCTACTAAAAATAGAATTAGTATCGCTATCTTACTAAAAATAGAACAGCGATTTTTCCAATGATTCAAGCAAGTTTTACGCCACTATGCGCGAGAACGTCAAGACGACGTTACGTCATACAAACAAAACAAGTTGGTCAGACTCATGAACACCAACACCTTAAAACTACATGTATACATTTTCCCGCTGCACTTTAGCGAGAAATAATATGCTTTATTGAATGTGTGTGCAATAGTAATGCAAATATTTCTATGTTAATGATGTGTAAGAGGTATATAAAAAAAGGATCATTACTAGAGTAAGGTGTTCTGGTAGTTTGTATCGCCTCGAGTAGGTAAATGCCAGATCAGGATCACACTCGAGTCTCCGCCTGTGGTGTGATCCTTGATCTGGCATTTACCTACTCGAGGTGATACAAACTTCCAGAACATGTTACTCTTAGTCTAGTAATAATCCTATTGTATCTTGGATGAAATATTATATTTTGTTCATAAAGGGAGGTAATCTATATGTACATGACTTTCATAGGATTCTGATGATATGTAAGATTCACAATCTTGTATAACTTTTAATGTATTTACTTTTAAATCTTATGTAGCAGTAAAGTGTTTAAGGTAAAACAAATTGTTGAGGGTGGAACATTGACTAAAGCAATTTGTCTGGTATGGATCAACAGTTGCTGTATGGGTAAAATGCAACTACTGCCTCGTTGGATCTTAATAAATACCTAGCCTAATTCAGGTTTCATTAAAAAATATTGGCCATGGCTGATCTGGCTATCAAAAACCTATAAATCAGTAGAGCGGTCATTGAGTTTGAATTTTAGTGTTTAATGGTAATAATTGACAATAAAATAAGAAAGAGAATCTTTCAAAAATAGTATACAATTTAATTGGCTGAGTACCAGATAGCCATTATTGACTCAGTATATAATATAGTTGTGCCTATCAGTAAGATAGGAGTAAGTGAAATTAAACAGGCTCATGGGTTTTAACCTTATCAATGACATAATTATTATTATGTATGCTAGTGACCTTGTATATATATACATACACTTACATTTGTAACTGTAATCCATACCTTAGTTACCAAATAATCAGACATGTTAATTGCATGGTCACTGCTAATGCTGTCAGATAGTTTTGACACAGACCAGACTCCTCATTTCAGCCTCTAGGCCTAAATTAAAATATTGTTTGTTTGCAGTTTGCGACCGACCCACGGCAAATCTGCTGACCCAAACAATTTTTTTAATTTTTTTTTTTTTTTAAATAATTTTTTTTTTTCCAAGTTTTTTTGTTTCTTTTCTCTTGCATGTTCTGTTAATATTTAACTAAACCCTTTTTTAAAACAAACTCTATGGATAATACTAGTGAAGCACACGATATTTGCATCCCGTCGATGGGTATGCGTTAATAATAAAAATGTTTTAAAAAAAATAAAATATATCCCTACCTACCCACCCCTAAAAGCCATGGGTCGGAAACTGCAAACAAACAATTTTTTAATGGTGGCCCTGTGTTGAATTCTGCTGCATTTATAAAAAGTTGATCCTTTTAAAGTCCAATGGTATGAAACTCCTGAGATTATAAGAAAAGCCAAACAAAACATAAATATTAATTTAAATTGATAATGTATGTACAGAAGTTGTATCTAAATCTAGTTATTGCTAATTTAAAGGGACACACGACAATTTGGTGTTTTTTAACCAACATAAACATATGCTTATAAATGTGAGAAGAGAAGAATCAAAATCAAATCCTACCCTGCATGTAACAAGCAAATTTTTACCCTATAATTTGTCCTTATACTGCTGTCAGTGAAAAAAAAACTTGAAAAGTTTTAAAAAAATTAAATACTCTTAAAAATGTTGTTTTTTTTTGTTTTATTTAATGTTTTTTTTTCATAAACAGTTTTAGGGTCGGCCCCTTAAAAATAGGGTCAGTCGGGCCACTGGAAACACACTATTTTTTTTTTGGCCTTATTAAAGTGTTTTGTTTCAAACTCTTGTGTGTGTCAAAAATAAAAGGCAGAGAAGTTGTCAGTGCCATAATTATGATTAAAATCAGACTGGTTTCAGAGAATCTTCATTATTTTTGGACATAATGCAGAAAACTTGTATACCAGTCAACTGACGATGGGTGGGGAAGTTCAGTGCCATGTGTCTTTAGTTGACACTGTCTTACACAACAGGTCATCATTATTATCCCCTTCATCCCCCATAATATAACCTGAAGAGCTGACCAGATATAATGGGATCATTTATCTATTCAGATTTCTTAGCCAGACCAACTTATGTAATATTGCATCCACCTGTCTATTTTCTATTTTGTTAAACTGGACACATGACCAGGGGCATTGATTGTATATTTTGCTTGTTTATTTTTTGGACAGCCCTTGACAGGCCAATAATTTTAGATGATCCATCATTTTGACAGATTCTTCTTAGTTAAAAAACAATATTTTCTTTGTCAGGTCAGGGGGGAAAATGGGGTGTTGTAAATTTTCTAGAGAATTTTTGTGAAATTTTATTATGTTTGTCCATCTGTTGAATTTTTTCTAAAAAATGTTAAACCAATTAGAATTTCAAATATTTTTATATAGTTGTAAACGCAACATTGGTGTTGTTATATATTGTCATTAGTTTCATGTAAAAATAAGGGCACTTGTGAGATTTATTTTTGTTCCACAATTATATATAAAGAGCAGTATTATGAATACTACTGTCTTTTAAAGCAGTAATTTTAATGTTGATTAAGTGATGCTTCATTAACTGTATGATGTGCTTGTAAGCAAAGTTTGACTTAGTTTGTTTACAAGCACAAAGAACTAAGACTAGTACAGTCTTTGAATTAAATTGTTTGTGTCACTAGCCCGAATTCTTATATACTCAATGAAAATCGCTTTTCACTTTAGCCCGACTACATAAATAAAAAAAAAACAATAGCCCGAATGACAGTTTACTAGCCCCGGGCTTCGGACTAGTGGTTTAATTCGAAGATTGCTAGTATTGTTTATAAATATTCTCTGCTAAGGCATGACTTATTGAAATTCAACATGAGCTGATGTACTGCGGTTATAAGGCCTAACAAAAAAATATGTGTGTTTCCGGTTTCCCGACCGACCCAACTTTTTCACCGCCGACCCTAAATATTTTTAGCGAAAAAGAAAATTTAAAAAAATAGTACAATCAAACAACAAATATTTTTATTCAAATGATAATTTTATAAACCAGAGTAGTTAAACATCTAATCTGGATCCAAACTGTTTGCAAAGGTTATGAAGAAGTTGCCTTAGTACAAAAATGGCATAATATATGCGAACAATGTAATATAAAAAAAAATCTAAAAAAAAAAAAATCCTACCTACCTACCCTAACTTTTTGACAGGGTGAAACCAGAAACGCACATATTTATTTTTTTAGGCCTAATTTGAGATTGGATGGTTTTCTATAAAATCTTTTTTGGAGAAGAACAAAAAAGAGCAAGACTTTTTAATCATTCTTGAATGTTTAGTGATCGATTAAATGCTTAAAACTCAAGATTTCAAGTTTATATTGGCAATTTTTTCTTTGTTGCTGCCTTGATTTTAACTATTTATTAACTATTTCTAACTGCCCAGGCAGTGTTACAGTTTCAGTCGTAAACTTAATTTGTCATTAAAGCATGTTTCTTCCGTTCCTTATACACAATTTAATATTCAATCTTTTCCATTGCTATTACTGTTGAATAATGGCTGTTTTATGATAAGGAGGTATGATTAGAGGTGCCAGGGGGGTGGATACCACTTCCAAAATGGAGAAAAGGGGGCTAGTAATGGCCCCCTGGGTCAGGAAGAGGGACAGAAACGGCACATAAAAGTTCAATAAAATTACAGTAAAATTAAAAATAGACATTTTCACAACTTTCTGAATTTTGTGCAACAAGCTTCGAAATTCAATAATAGTCTAACATGTACACTTATCAATATGAGATACACCCTTTTTGAATTGACATAGCAAGATGTAATGATTTTTTCAAAGACAATAAAATTTGAAGAATGGACAGTTTAATGACTTGGACAGTACTTGTAAATAGTCATTTACATGAAGTAAAACAATAAACTACTGAACCTGACAGGTTAATGTAGATAGGGATACTTTGATATCTTCAAGAAACATTTAAAATAAAACAAATTAATGGGCAAGATGCTTATTGCAGGTTCAATAAAAAAAAATGCACATTATTGTTTTGTTCTGAAGAGTCAAGATTCCCTTTGATGTTTAACAGACAAACACTGGAGTAAACATATAAATTCCTGAAGATTATGCTTGACTCTATAATGGGGTAACAGCGGGCCAGTGGATAGCATGTTCAAATCTGAATCCAGAGGTTCAAGCCTCACAGGCTGAGGTTACTTCAGTGTGTCCTCAAGGCACTTTCCCTATAGCCTTGGCTAACAAACAGTCGGACGGGGATGGAACTGGGCGATCGCATTTATCGGAGATCATCCTGCAAGCCTTTTAAAGAATATAAGTATTTATTTGATTTTAAGAGTAGGGCAGTGTTCCTGGATTTCTTCTGCAGGGCTTCTTCAAGGTATTTTGGGAAAAAGGACCCTTGTAAATTTGGGAATTTTTTATCGTAAAAACGACTAAATTGAGATTTTTTTTCATTGATAAAATGGCCAATTGAGAATTACTTACGTCAACATTTTGTAAGTTAGGGCGAGGTAAAAAACTAAAAGGTATAATTAGGAACACTATTACATCACTAACATACCACTTATATTTATTAGTATGTAACGTAAGGGATGTATCGATCAGTACAACATACATATGTAAAAAAAATAATTGGGAAAAAAAATTAAGACACTATTTTGCATTGGGAACGGGTCTGTTTTTCGGTCCCATGGGACACCTAGTAAAAGCCCTGTTCCGATCCTTCACCTCTCTGTGGTGGCTAAAAATATTTTATTTGTTGTTAAACAACAATTCACTTGGTTCTTTAAATGACAATATCATGTTCGGTTATATTGGCAACCTCCCAGGGGATGGCAACAGAAATACTGTAATAATTTACCCAGGTTTGTACAGTGCTCAATGCTTTCTGCCAAATGCAATAAAAACTGATTTAAAAAAACAACAACATAATAATAATCCTATAACATATATTAACCCTTAACCTAAGCACGACTATTATAGCATTTGCGTCCATTATGTAAACCTAGATCAGCCAGCGAGTAACTCGCATTACTCACTGGCTGATTGGGGTTTACAATGTATGGCTGCTGATCAGTCATTTCTGCTGATCAGTCATTTCCCCTGCTGTGCTCTAGTGGTAGAGCATTATTCCCATGATCCAAAAGTCATGGGTTCAATCCCCGCCATAACCATATGTGTTGTGTCCCTGAGCAAGACACTTTATCTGCATTACTTAGTACTGGTTCTACCCAGGAAGACAATCAAGAAGTACCTTAGAAGCGAAGAGCTTACAACTGGTATAGAATACTTTAAGAACAAAATGTCACATAAATGGAATGGTTTTAATTCAGAGAAAGAACAGCCCATTATATATTTATGTAGCGAGTTAAGGGTTAAGCTGATGATTTTATTATGTAATTTGAATAACTTGTTTTAATATGTTAATTGGACAAAACTTATTGAAAAAGTTCACATAAACCATCGAAACATATTTTGAGCCACCCCATATTAGAATCCGGTGGTGGTGAGATCTGATACCCAGACATCTGTAATCGCCCTTTAATACTAATAGTTGGGTCGACCAATCATCAGGTTTGATGCATGCGAATGCAGAATTATTGGACTGTCCAGTATATTCCCCCATGAGATGAAACCATATGATTTTGGACGTATAAATAGTTATATCACCAAAATAAACATTGGTAAAATTATTTACTTTACAATTAACCAATGCAAGCCAATGAATATCATCATGTTTGGTTGAGAAGGTTTATCCCCCAGTTGTGAAGTCCTACATTACCTAACTTTCCTATTTCTTCTAGTGCACACAATTTCCTGTCTCTTAACAGAGTACATTATACCGTAGTCAAAATTTCTATAATGTATTGTGGACATAAGTGTTTTATTTCCCAAAACCTTGTCAACTTGTTCTTGTTGTATTTATCACATTAAGGGTTTGTCCAAGCAAACAATCATGACCCCCATTGTTGGTGCAGCCAATAATTGGAATTTGTCTAGGGGAAACCCTTTATGACAGTGTAAATAGTACAGTGCCTTGACTGTTTTATGTGCTTAATTGCACCATTGTCATTTATTGTTGTTTTATTTGCCCCTTTGAAGCAAGATTGCCTTCGCATAGCCAAGGGATGTTTGCATTGTACAGCCAACAACTATTATAACAATTGACCAGAGTTTCCCCTTCTGCTTGGTTATAATTTCCCATTATCATGTGCAATTGGTTTTAGGGAGATATCGATCAGATAAGGGGCCAGAGTCACTGTGATATTATTGTCTAAAGGAAATTGGTAGGACCAGTGCAGTGTTTTTCTACTGGTAGGAAGTTGGATGGAAAACAGTGAATGCAAAAATAAATCTTGAGCAGATAGCATTAGTGATGTTAGTATAGATAATGACTGTGAAGGTTTAACAGTTACCATCTCAGTGGCCTGAGGAGATAGAGAACTATTGTGAAAGTTAATTGGAGAAAGAGCCTGGAGACATTGCTCTTATATTTATGTAGAGTGTAGGCACTCTTCATTTCATTTTATTTGAAACAGTTGAAGTGGAATGTTGGTTTAAATTGGACATTCATTGGAAATACATCAGCATTAAACTTAAAAGTTAATTAAAAGTGCTTCCAAGTCACTCGGTGTGGAATATTAACTAACTGCTTACAGTGCTACAGATAGCGTGTGGACAAGCGTTTACAAGTAGTGCTGTGCAATAAGAAAAGTGCATTTTTAATTTAAAGAAAGGTAAAATTCGTGGCTTTAAAAGCTCAGACTGGACTTTATATTATAAATCAAACAAAGAGATATCAACACTTAAATTAACATCAGACTTTTTATCAATTCTGCAATGACAAATTGGAATATATACAAAGCAAACAGAGTTTTGACAAACTGAAGTGTTAAAATGGTTGTTTGGTGCGCTGAGGAATTTGTTAAAGTTACTTGGATTACTGGTGGGTTTATATAAATTTTCATTTTCTTACTTTTTAGAATCAGCTACATGTATAAATTGCTATTATGATCATCATCGATGTGTATAGATTATAGCTATAGTGCTGTGCTTGTTTAACATTTAACAATTGAAAACATTTCTAGGTTGCCAACTGAAAATTAACAAAAGATAGATTGGTATTCTTTATATAATAATAATAATAATAATAATAGTCTTTATTTACAGAGGGTAATACATTTAGTTATAAACTAATCTACCATGAGGCCCTCTATTATATATGTATTATATTACTCAGACTATTTCTTTTACTTTGTTGTGCAGAAAATTCAAAATGAGAAATTAGCTCACCTAGCTTATATTCCTCATAGAGAGTATGTGTGTGTTGGTACATGTGCGCGTGCGTGATAAATTGTAGTATTTTATAAAATTATGTGTGATAGTCAAGTGAATATTAACATGGCTGCATACTATGTACAAAACATGTACTATAGAACATTTTATTAAGCTTTAACTATTGTATTCATTTCTTTTTAAAGTACACTGAAATCCGATTTCATCCGACCCATCTCAAGTGCTATTTATTTGATACCAATATAACTCGCTACAGATATGTCATGTGTTTATTTTTGCCATGAATTTATGCTTTTTACTGAAGATTCTTTTTGATACCATGTCATAAAATGCATTAAATTTGTATCATTAAACCTGGGATCCATATTCAGTTGCATGTTTCTGCTCAAATTCTCATGATTCTGAAAGGAAATGCAGGGCAATAAAATGATGGGCACTAATTTCGGGTCATCGACACGCCCTTTGATGTCCGCCTGCTTAAATTGTTCATGATTGGATTTCAAGTCTCCTGAAACCGAGCTGCCTTTATATTGTTTGAAAGCTAATAATATTTTGAAGTATTCCCAGTTTTTTCACAAGAGGGTGTTATTGTAATGGAATCTGCCATATCCAAAGAAAATTCAAAATTGTTATTTCTGTGTCTGTTCAAAGTTCATATATTCCATTGATTTGATTTGTGGATTTACCATTCTAAAAGAGAAAGAAAATATGGCAGATTTCCAGTCTTTGATATAAAGATGAGTGCATTGGGCAGATAATTTAATGTTTGCCACTGGAATGTTTATAATAAAGAAAACAATTCACAATGTGATTTGGGGTATTATCATGATTATTATAACTTTTTAAATGGGTTTTCATTTCAATGCTAAAATTCTGTCTTTTTGGAAGTTCATTTATCAAAAAATAATTGCTTCACATTACCAGAGATTCAGCGGAGAAAGTTCATAAAAGCATTGCAATCAACCATTCATTATTTAGATTTGGAGAAGAAAAGATTCAATAGTCAGAATCCAGAGTGCAGTGGGCAGATAATTTAATGTTTGCGAGTGGAATTTTCAACAAAATATAATGGAAACAAATTGCATTTTTTCCTTAACATTTGGCAATTTGGGATATAATTGATTAGGGGCCCTCGGCTTTATGACTTGTGCTGCTGTTCATGCTTTTTATATTTTTTATTTATTTGGCGTTTTATTTTTGTGTGTATTTAACGACTTTAGTTGCCATCCACCTGGTCTCTCACCAAAATCAAACCTTATCGAAACTTGAAGTAAAGTTAATTTGAATTTTCTATATCAGTATTTGGGGATAGAATAACGTTTATTAATTGCTGGGTTACAATGGTGGTCATGTCTCTTCAACTATTTCAAGAGGCGGTGGCGTAGGACAATTGATGGATGCAAATTTAGTTATCTGGTTTTACTGGGTCTCATTATCTCATGAAGATTGCTTCAGGGTGCAGAAGGGAGGTTAAGTGGCCCCTTATTGTCACATTTTAAGTATTTTTGTAACACCATGGTTTTGCAAAGGTGCAACAAAGACTCGGGCATAAATGGCATCTGTATTGAAATGACTTCATAAAGTTTTGCGTGGGTTGGGTACTAGTTGGGTAGTTACCCTTTGTTAACATGTAAATTAGCAACATTAATGTTTTTTGCCAATGCAGTTTTATGTTATTAATGCTTAATAGCTGGTATTAAACCGTTGAGCTTGAATATATAAATGGGGTTTTGCTTTTAAATGACATATACAATCATTTATATATGAAAGAATTATTCCTAATTAACCAACTTGACATACAGTACTATATACAGTGGCCATATGTCGAAAATGTTCTTTGCCACTTTTTGTGATTATTAATGGTGAGAATGAATTGCAGTATTGGAATGTCTGAAGTTATATATTAAATGTGGTATATACATGTATACATATATAATGAATATTGCAATTTGGTTACACTAATGACATCATAATGAGGCTTCAATAAAATAATTGATTTCGCATGTCCGTGGTGAAACCATTATAAATTAGTGTCAGTATTGTGGACTTTTACAGGTTAGACAAAGTCGTGGTACATCAATCATAATAAGAACCGGTTACTCTGCTTTATCACAAAACTGTGTGGGAGTGGAATAACACCATTCTATGTTTTCGATATACCACTGGTTATATAACTATGCAAATAAGCCTAGTATGCACTGTCAAAAAAAAAGTAGATAATGACTATGATCTGGATCCTACCGTTTATGTCAGTTTCACATGTTAAAGCGACAGGCAAAATGCGATAAAAGAACCTCTCATTATATCAATTTGCCATCTCGGTTAATAAACTCAATAATGAATGAGTACTCGTGTAAGATCCTCTATTTATCAGCTAGAATTTCTTTATGCCCTTCCACTTGCATCCTGTGGTCCTCATCCATTAATATTATACCTCCTCAATAGAAAATATGGACTAGATTGTGATATTTCACTTATGAATTTAGGATCTAAGATATTCCCTCAATCTAGCCCCATTAGAGTCTTAGAAGTTAGTAAAGTCATATTTTAATAAATATTATTTCAAAATTACTTCATACAAAATGATAATATTCTTTCCCCAAACATGACTGATGTATTGGTAATCAATTGAAGCTCTGCAGAATCTAAAAATTATAGACTGGAATCTCTCTTCTGAATTCCCATTATTCGAATAGTAATCCAATCTAACATTCCTATATTATAATAGCTGTCTTATTTGACTTGATCATATTCCCAACTTGGAGACGCTTATGTCATTTCTGAGGATTCCAGACTGCTCTAACCCCACCGACAGAGAGACTAGCAAAAAATAAACACAGTTCAAATGGAAACAATAATTAAAGATTAGGGACACCCCTGAAGATGGTACTGAAACCATACTAGGAATGTGACAAAATCTACTTTAGTGCACAATGGGATTCACAGATTAAAGGGTTATTTTTGATAAGATGGGAGATGACTTATTGTCCTTGTGCAAATAAACCCCTATTGTCCACTTATCCCCTTCATTGGATACCAGTATAAGCCCCAAGGTCTTGGGATATCCCAGAAAAAGGTTTGACACAACTTCCAACACCTGTTCTGTATTAGCATAACAGAATATTCTGCTATTAGTTAAAATTACTCCATCATTCCATGAAGTGCTTTTCAACACCTGGATCTGATTTAAAATGTTGATCAGTGTGAAGAATTCCGTTGTGAAAAATATTTTACTACTAAAATGCCTATAATTGTAATTAAATTTATTGCAGAAATGTTTTTATATAGATGTAAACTTTGTGATTTTTAAGTGGGGATACATCAGGCTTTTTCTAGAATAATGAAAGTATTTAAAGATGTTCCAATTCATTTTCAGTCAAAATATGGTGTTAGCACTACCGATACATTGGTCGCGTCTTAATTTTAGTTTTAATTCATCATAGAGTAAACTAATTTTGAATGGAAAAGGGTGCAAAATGCTAAAATAGAACCCGATTCATAACCCATAGTGCATTTTCTTGAGTAAATAATGTTTTTAGGTGTGTTGGCATTATATGTTGGGCCTTTAGAATATAAATACGGTATAACTTCAGTGATGTAAACAGGTTTTCCTTTTATCCCCAATGTGGTCATACAAGACTCCGGAATTACACGGACATTAAAAAATGCGCTGGTTACAATCTGAAGAACTAGACAAGAATTACTGCATTTGCACACTATTTGTTTATCACTTTATTTAATCTCAAAATTGTAATGTGTGTTATCTTCATCTCAAATCTCAATCTCAGGATTGAAATTCATGGTTAACTAACTGCTCCGCAATTTAGATCAAACTGATAACCCTGTCCAGTCTATGTGTCTGATCTTCCTTCAATAACCTTCCTGTCCTCTATTGTTCCCTAAAAAGGCCCAAAACCAAACTTAGGGGGTCAGTGTTGGCCATAAAGATCTTATCCCTGTTTGAAAGGGGTGTAATTCCCTCACCAGTCAGGGGTCATCAAATAATCGCCAGGTGTGACATCTAATTGTTTGCTGACCATTTTATTGCACCTTTTATTTTTTATTTTCGGGAAATCATGTGAAACTAAACACTTCCTTGAAAGGTTGATAAAATTTCCATTTTAATAAAAATGCAGATCTAAAGATGACAGTTTAAGAGTGTAATTTCCTGTTGATTCTTGTCTTCTGTTTTGTTGCCAAAGGTTTTATGTGCGAAATAAAAAACAAAAACACTTAATGATATCAAAATATTCATATTTTTTTCAGATGAATGACATATTTTACATTAATTAATTATATTGTATCTAGCTTAAAGGTAATTTATTTAAGACTTTTAGAGTGCTACATTGAACCTTGAATTTGATTATTTAAACTTGTTTAATGTAAGTGTGTTTATGTGTAATACATTACAACAGCAATTCTAAGTATAATGCTAGAACAATAGGTTGCATCAAAAACTGTTTGCTGTAGCAAGTACAAAATATATTTCAAATTTCATCTATAAAATATTAATACACAATTTTAATGAATAATTATAATATATATTATTCAAGATATATTTTTTCAAAACAAAACATTATAAATATATTTTTTTTAAAACACGTCATAAAAGAAAACAGAATAATCCCCTCCGACATAATATATATTTAACTAAATTGCATATAATTTAATTATTATTGTCACTTAATATTAGTGATCATACATTAATATATGAAATCACCTTAGTAATACAGGTGAATTTCATGTTTGTCTGGCACATGTCCTCTGTAGGGTTGTTTCACACATCATTGACACAAGCGCATCCTTCATTGGCAGACAGACTGGTGAACAGACAGACACACTTTCAGAGAGTCACTAAGACACTAGCATTAATTGACTCTTTTGTATTTTTAATTTATACTCAATATATACTATTGTCTTGTGTAATTGACATTTTAAAAAAGTGTGTTTTGCTTAATTGGCATAAATTGAGAGTTACTGAGCTGTATTTGCCTATATCTGTATATAAACCCAATGTATTTGGTCCTTCATTCTAAAGAAATTGCTCATATAACTCAAATGTTCTTATTCTTCTTTGCTATATGCTGATGATACAGTTTTTATTACACATATATCGATTAATTAACCATAATTTTTGAGTTTGAGTGAAATGTGACAAACAGTGAATCTTTTGATTGATTTATGAGTGACATTTTGTGTTGGTGTTAAAAACTTGACATTAAGTTAATATTAATTGACATTAAGTGATTAGTGCTTGATATATATATAGTTGATCTGTCATCCAAGCTTCAGTATGGTTTGCACACCAAATAATTCTAAAGAAAATTCTAGCATTGAAATTAAGTATCAGAAAATGAAGGAAAAATATACATCGAGACACTGTACACTCAGCGTTGATATGAAGTCTATCTGTAAGTTTTCCTTTCCTTCCTATAGGCTTTATTCTTATGTAATCTGTACTTATTCTTCAGAATATTCTTAATCATTCCTCTATTACAATCTCCCAAACACACTGTCACATGCAGAGGGGTCATTCATAGTCATTTTGTCTTTTTTTTCTATCATGGTCATTTAAAGTCTTTATCATGACACCACATTATGCAAAGGCTCCATCGTAAATGGAGTGTCTACTATAGAATTTGCAGCAACTCTGCAGGTCAGAAGGTTCTAGGCCCATTCTTCACATTTTATTTAGAAAACGTTCATTCGTGTTAGGCGCCATATAACCTTTCATGTGTTGGTGCGCCTTAAACCCCAATTCCAAAAATTGTTTTTAAGAATAGGAAAGGTTTAACATGTTTTCTTTGATTTTAATAGTAATAAACATCTTCAGCTTTTGAGAAGGAAAAAACAAGAAAAAACTAATTTCATTGCAAGCGCCTTTATATGAAAAAAGCAAAACATGTTTATTTAGTTTCTCTTAATTTACCATAAGTTAATAATTAAATTTGAACACAATAAATCAATATTTTCTACATTTATCAGTTACATGCAAAACTGTATTCCCTGTGATGAATTGATCAGTATATTCCCTTTGATGCTGTTATATCCTAATTAATCAGTGTCAACACTGCTAAGCCCAAGTCAGCAAGTATCCACACCTCATACTATATAAGCATGTGTTCTTTGTTACCCCCCTAGGATGTTATCAGTTAACTAATTTTCATCAGCAATAATTCACAATTCTGCATTAATTCTTATCATCATGGACAATACATGACAATGGACTGCATAATCAGCTTGACTGATAAGCCTGATAGGGGGTCCTACTTGAGTAACAGTTTGGTGGGGGGGCTTTTCTCAGTTTGGCTCTCATTAAATAGGTTTTGTTATAAACATGCCTATTGTTTGTGGCTGGTCACATGGCTGTGGAGTCTCAACAAGATGTGTGGTCACAGAAACATGTTGACATTAGAGTGGACAAGTTGTCTGAGAGGATTGTTGTGAAAAGTGAAAATTTGGATTTAGATTCATAAAATATAGTGGCTTTATTTGGAATATAGTGAAGTATAGTAGAATGAGCCTGAGTTTAGTGTCATACTATACATTGAAACTTTTTGTGAATGGTAAGATCATTATCATTAAATATTGGATTATAGAAAAAATATAATTGTTATGGTTACACATAAGCTTGGCAACTAGTGTTATTCACAGACATATTAATAATTTGTTATTAGGTCTGTGTGTTATTAAATAAGTTTCTTGTGTTCATAATTGCTAAGTTGTTGCCAACTTGTGCCATGTCAGAAAAATATCATAGAAAATCCAGTTTACGCAGATTTATAATTGCTGTTTTTGTCGTAGGGCGATAAGTTAGCCATTGCGATGTCAGCTTCATATCTTCAGTCTAGCTGAAAGTTGTAAAGCATTTAGTTCCCTTTTATTTATAATTATTGTTTTAATTGCAGCCAATGACATGTCGGCGTCAGATCTTCGTGGTCGTCAGACGGAAGCGGAGAAGAACGTGAATCGACTACGTAACTGCATGCCGGAGAAGTTGACAACATTCTGCAAGATGCATCTGTCCATCCTCCTGGAACTAGACGGCACGAAACTCGACGAGATGTTTCTCGAGCAGACCGCTAATGCTGACAGCGTCAACAAGAAGAAAAATGCTACGCCATTCTCTACCAAGAAAAAAGGTATGTTTACTAGTTTACTGACACCAGTCGATTACTGTGGTTGCGGGGATGTTGCATATTGTTTATTCTTTATATTCTTCCTATTATCTACAATTGGAGTGCAATATTTGACTCAATAATCTTTTCATTGTGATACTGCACAATAGCCTTTGATAGTACAATTTTATCAGTCATATAGCTCTTCATTTCATACTTGACTATGGCAAGATAATCCAGGAGAACATTCACTATCCTCGATATTGTGCAATATTTACATCTTAAATAAAGGGTTATGATTAGAAGATAAGTTGATTACATAATTGCTGTTAGCCCCTTTGGTCCCTGCTCTTAAACAAATATATTCCTGATTTGACTAGGGATTCATCTGAATGGAAAATAAACAGATTAAAATGTCTGATTTCACCTCAAAGAGGAATGAAACCTAAACCTAGATAACAGTGAAAGCTATCTCATTTGTCTAATTTTATTACTCCCTGTTATTGTAATTACAGCAGGGAGAAACCCATGATCAAACATTGGTAATGAGTAAAAGCAATTAACTGGCAAACTTTATTGGCCTTTTCATTGGAGTGTTACTCAAATAGACAATGATGGCTCAATTTTAGTGGATTTATGTAATTTTTTATGAAATTCAGTTCAATTCAAATTCTTTATTCGGCACAAACATTACAATGTTTTTCGCCAATACAAAACAGGCGGATACAATTCAATCCAATACAATGAGAAGAGTATGTTGTAAATGCACATTATATGAGTTAAAATGTATGACAAGTATACAAATTACACATTTGAAATATGCTATAGAGTATAGATTCTTCTGTGGTGTAATTTACATTAATTAATATCATGCATTAGTATGATGATGTTGAAAATAATGAAGTAAATAACGTATTAGCCAAATGAACACGATATGAGACTGATGCAGTCTCATGCGTTACCAACTATATTATCAAAGTTACCAATCATAACTTAATAATAATAATAGTCAGTGTTAGGATCTTCCCTTGAATACTTGGCAAATTTATAATTTGTAATAACACACAAGGTTATATAACATCACAGGTTCTATTTAAATCTGTTGTACATTATTTCAATCTTCCTTAAACTCTTTTCAGAGAGACTGATCGCCACGAGCGGGCAGCTGACGAAGGGTATTGTGAGCCAGTTGTACATTCTGATCAACTTCCTACATAAACCTGAGAGTAAGTATATTGAAAGTATTAGGTCTGCAACACTGGGTTGGATGAATTCCAAAAATGATATGTCTTATTATATGTTAATTCTTAATAGAACAGTAAGTAATCTTAGAGGTAACGGTCTACTGTGAGAACTGTTCTAACCTCATTGTAAAAACAACTGGTGCTAAAAAACCATCAGAACACCAATTCAATGATAAAATAAGCAGTGATGAATCAAATTATGAATTTCATTTAAACTCCATTACAACTATTCTAATAGTAGTACAATCTTGTATTTTCCAGATTTGAAGACCGAAGGTTTGTTCCGTAAGACCGGCAACGTTACACGTCAGCGCCTCTTGAAGGAATGGGTTCTACAAGGTGCCGATCTTCATCTAAACGATGCCACCTTCTCCCCCCACGATGTCGCCACCGTCCTTAAACAGTTTGTCAGCGACTTACCCGAGCCATTACTTACAGAGAAACACTACGAGGCGCACTTACAGATTGTTGGTAAGTATATAATGAAGTTAAAATAAATAATACGGACCATTTTAATTTCGGGGTATTTTAATGTTAACATGAAGCCTTAAAATGAATCGGTGAACGCGAGTCCACAACTTATGGACATCCTTCGTGATAATGTTGGTTTAATGTGCTGGAGTGACTTCAGATAGCTACTACTTTTCAGCTGGTATTATACTAAACAGTACTAACGCCCCTGTATATTATATTTTAAATAAAAAACATTTTGTTTGAAAAAAAATTCATATTCACAATTTTCAAACTTGGTGCACATGCAATTAAATTAAAATGGCCATTGTTTATAACTATGAATACTTTGTTACATTGTCATGTGTCCCTTTGACCTGAGGAGATAATTGAGCCTTTGATGCTATATTGCTCATTGGAATTATGGCGCATTGGAATTTGCCATTATATTAAGATTTTGTTTTTCTCTTTCACAGACATGGCCTGTAACACCCAGACAGAGAGAGAAAGGACGAAGGCCAAGGGCAAGCAGCTGAAGGCCCTCCAGCTGATGACCCTACTGTTGCCGCGAGAGAACGCCATCCTCCTTGAGTGTCTACTTGACCTTCTGCACCGCGTTGCCAGTGTCGCGGAAAACAAGATGTCTGCCAGCTCCCTTGGTGTCGTGTTCTCTCCCAGTCTGCTGTGTCCTAGAAAGGTAATTACTAGTTGAAATATGACATTTTGTCTGTTGGATAGAATCAATTACATAAAACAACAGTATAGTTATAAATTGTATTTCCCCTGCCTCATAATTTTCATATTTACAAAGATATAAATATAATATCTTGTGATTTGAAAGAAAGCATCTCTTTATCAAACTTTTTCTCCATTGAGCTTTGGATATATTTTTATCTCGACTTTTCGAAGCTAGGGCAAGCTTTCACTGAACCCCTGCCTTAGAAACTCCAAAAGGAATTCAGTGAAACTTTACCACATATATTCCAATTTCGTAAGACAAACCCGTACAGACAAGTGCCGTAACTCTGTTATGAATTTTAACAGAATTATACCCCTTTTTCAACTTTCGGAATTTTTAAATATATTTTTCATAATATCTTAAATAAATAAATAAACGAATGTAATGACAGGTATTTACTGTCATAAAAGGAACTCATGCAAAAATAAGTAATAACATAATATTGTACATTTATTATGCTCCTCTTTCGACAGTTTTTTGTTTAATCCAGTTGTTAATTGGACATTTTCTCGATGCAATTGCCAACATCCATATTTACAATTTTCCTTTGGTTTTTAGCTCTCCCCTGAAGATATGCATTCTGTATCACCCATTCTGAGCAAGGCTGTCACCACGTTGATTGACAACGCCCCCTCCGTGTTCACAGTTCCCCAGGAGCTCGGCGATGACGTGGCCAACTTCTGGCGCGAGATGGAAAACCCCAACATCGCGGTGTTAGACGAGGACCTTCGCAAGGAGAACCTCAGTGACAAGGCCAACATTCAGAAAGCTAAGGTAAAAAAATAGTTGCAAAATATTGTGTGTTCTAGAGATCTAAGTCTAAGTTTTTTTTGTAGAACTGTTCATCAAAGAAGAAAACAGTCATTTATAACGGCCTTAAGAAATCATTTTGCTACATTTCACTGAAAAATACACATTTTTCTTTTAATAAATTTTAATAGAATTGTTAACCATGTACAAAAAATATAAATCTTTCAAGAAACAAAAACAGGAATCAACTGTTTTGTAAAATTGACATTTCACTAAACATAATTTATAAATTTTCTTCAAATCTTAAAAGAAGAAAAAAATAAATTTTCAAGCATTTTACATGTGATTTTCTTAATCTAGATATTTAATCAAGATATTTAATCAAGATATTTTATCTTTACAGTATGGGAGTTCCAGCGCAGTCAACACCGTTCTTACGTTTGCCGAGAGGAAGTCGCCCGAGGAGTATGACTGTGCCCAAGATACTCAGGTCGCCCTTGCCCAGCTGTATGCCCACGTCCAGTCCATGCCCGAGTCTGCTAAGAAGAAGAAGCTTCTGAAGCAGTTCAACCGTGCCAGCGCCGTCCAGACGACGAGTACCAGCGCCAGGAAGGGGAAGCACTCTCGCAGCAGGACATTCGGCGAATCGCTAAAGAAGCACTTCCCGATTTTGGCTAAGCACAAACAGCGAGACACGTGCGACACGGACGACTGCAACACACGCCTCACCTGGAGCATCACACAGCCAATAAGTATCGACGACACCATCTCCAACATCTCCTACACCAAGACCCCTGACAACAAATACGTACCCCTTCTTGTAAGTAGCGACTCTAACATAAATAATCATTTTGAGTTCAACATTTGAGAACCAGAATAAAATATCTTTCTGATAATGCAAGGGCTATTCCTGTAAAACATACATGTGACCCGATGAAGGCACTTTTGAAATTGAACATCCACCCATAGATGAAAAATTGAGTTTAAAGAACCCAATTTTGGATTCAACCGTAGATGTTTATTAAATTGCCTTCCTGGGGTCCAGTGTATATTTACATAGAATAGCCCGAAATGTGACAAGGTAAACAACAGTTACATCAATTGATTCATAACTAAAATAGAGAGATAACAGTTGTTTGGAGACATTCACAAACTAAAGAAAGCTCTGTATCTTTCTGATAAAGTAAACGTGAGAAGGTAAACAACAATAGTTTCAATTGATTCATAACTGAAATAGAGAGAGAAAAATTGTCTGGAAGCAAGAAAGCTCTGTTATTTTGACTTATATATTATTATTTTTCAATCATATTTATTTATATCTTTCATTATTTGCAGAAGCACCACAGTCCTGCCGTCCATGTTGTAGACTTGGGAGCATCTCCGTGCAACGTCAGACCCAAGAAGCGCCTCAGCGACGAGAACATCCACACCCAGGTCAAGGATGCCAAGATCCAGCACATCGAGAACTTCAATAACAACCCCTGTAAAACACTGTTTCCGTCCACCCCTGCCACTCGACGCCCAATTGCCATGGTTTCGCCGATCACAAAGTCTGTCACCAAGATGGGAGTTACGTCGAGGAAGGCCATGATGACCCCACGTTCGCGAATACCCATGCACGTTATACAGTCGCCCAGTGGATCGTACACGGAGAGTTGTTTATAGGAAGTGTTATGTGATGTAGACTGAATGTCCACTATAGGGTTATAAAACACTTTTCCAAATATCAGAATACTGGCATATAAGAGTGTGAATTTGAACGAAACGAAAAGTGCAGAATTATAGAAAGTGTAAGGTGTTCAAGTGTATGCTAGTTGGGTAAGACGTGACGTTGGCTGTTCCTGTGTTACTAAATGTGCTTTGAGGCTCCCTGTGGGGAACTAAGTCATCTTACATTCAGAGTTTATATAAACATCTCCCCAAAGGGGGGCTTCTTATTTGGTCATGTGACCACCGTGCTGTTGTGCGAAGTTTTATTCATGTTGTTAGGGTCTCACCCTGTTAGTTGAATACCATTCTGACTTGTACAAAACTCAGATTCTTGAAGAGCAAACTAATTCATGCAGAGGATGTGCGTGTATGTATTTATTTATGTTTGTATACCTGCTTCTTTATTCTTATTTAGTATTTGTTTACAGAGATTTTAATTTGTTTGTCAGTATTATTTTATCTTCTCTCCCTCTCCATTAATCTTTTCTTACCAACGTCTTTCTATCCATTCCTTCTTTGTTTTTTGTGAAATATAAACCCCACATCCTCTGCATAGAACTGTTCTGAATGTGTATTTAATTATATATAGGCTTAAAGCGCCATTTCCATAGACAGTGTTAAAGAAGTTATAAAGAAAGAAATATCAGGGCGTATCTGGCCATTTTAAAGTTGTAGTCCCAGTTGAGGGCCGTTCGTGGGGTCATGGGGTATGCTCCCCCAGATTTGTGTTTTAAAAATTATTAATCAAATGATGCAATGTGACAAGTTTGGGTAGACTTTTTGGGAATAAACAGAACTCAAAATCTGTTTTTTTGACAGGTTCAAGATTTTATTGACGTTCTTGCCAAAAAAAAAACATTTGGTAATATTACAACAAAAAACAGGTTACCCTGTTCATTTTATAATGCATTTTTAGAATGTTCATATCTGAAGAAAATTTGTAGACCCGGGCCCGCAGTGCCTATATTAAGCACCTACGCCACTGAATAACGTAGCAATTTGGTGAACATGGACTAGTACTAGTCCCATCACTGGGGATGACAATGGCGCTTTGATCCTTATCTATGTGTATTACAGTTGTCTGTCTTTTAATAGTGCTATTTGCGTATTATAAATGCGTTTGATATGTAATTGTTTGTTAAGAATGTAAATATGTAAATAAATAATCTATGGAAGAGTAAATTAAAACTAAATAAAATCTATAAATCTTATTCTGTGTTTCATGTTTTTATTTAGATCATTAGGTGATCTCAGGCCTTGTTGGTGTTCTGCACAGTTTATGTAGATATAAAAACCTTGTGTATTGTAGTCATATAGAATTTATAATACAGCGTAAACAAAGCAAAACAAAGCAGTTTTCATTCAACCAAGGGTCACAACTCTGCCGTTTCTGCTCCAATCTAGCTGGGTATTGAGCTTGCATTGATTTAAACATACTGACCAAATTATAAACATGAACGGGGCATTATATGCCAATTTTATAAGCCAATCTTGACGGGACGTATTATGTGATCACGCATGGCGGGAGCCTAGAAATTTACGGTGTTCGCTCCATATCTGGAGCAATTTTAATACAATTTTTATCAGACTTAGACGCAATGTTATGGCCATGATAGCTTGCTCAAGTTCGATAACTAACCACTGTTATCACTCAAGAAACACCGGAGTTTTGGTCCTTTGATTTTTGAAAATTTGATTTTTTCAGTTTATGCTCAATAACTTTTAACATTTATAATCTTGGTGAAACGGGGGACAGTGTTTATGCACATAATATTTCAGTCAAGGTCGATAACCAGTCACATCGCACCTATTATACTGGAGTATTTTTTTAAAATTGCCATTTATGCTGTGTCCGTTGTCCGTCCGTAAACATTTTTTGTAGCGACTACTCCTGAAACTACTGGATGGATTTTCATGAAACTTTACAGGAATGTTTCACATGATGTCTAGTTGATCCTAATAAAAATTCACATTGATGCAAAATCCAAGATGGTCGCCAAAGAAAAATAGATTAGCATCTACTTCTTTAAAACTATAAGATATTGATATAGGACTTTTTCTAAAATGATCAGCATGACATGATGTTGATCCCTGTTGAAAATCATTTTGATTCCACTTTAAACGGATGCCAGCGGCCATCTTTGTTAACATAGAATTGTATAGTAAACACTTGTAGCGACTACTCCTCTGAAACTACTTAACGGATGTTCAGGTCGACGGGAAATTCAAGATGGCCACCATGGCTACAAATAGATTTTTAAAAAACAAGTTTGTAGAGACTACTTCTTGAAAATACATGTGATAATGATATGGGACCTTTTCTAAAATGATCAGCATGACATGATGTTGATCCTTGTCGAAAATATTTTTGATTTAACATTAAACATCTTTGGTTATATAGTAAATGTGTAGTGACTACTCCTCTGAAACTACCTGACAATTTTTTTCATGAAACTTCACAGGAATGTTGCTCTTGATGTCTAGTGGATCCTGAGGGCTGGCGTGGCGCAGTCGGTAGCGCGGATTTGTAACCGGAGGCTCCGGGTTCAATCCTCCGTGGTGCCACTGAGTTCGTCGGTGTGTTCTTGGGGAAGACACTTTCCCTTAGCTTCGTCCGTCGGATGGGTACCGGGCGGTCCCGTGTGTCGGTCTATCCTCGGAGCACGTTAAAGAACCATAGAAATCTATTCGATAATAAGAGTAGGGCAGGTTCCCGGATTCCTATGTATCCTTCCCCTCTCTCTGGGGCTGCTCTAAATAACCTATACTGTGTTGACAAGCCGTTAAACTACAATTCTATTACAATTCTAGTGGATCCTAGGTAAATTTCAAATCGGCCGGAAATTCAAGATGGCCACCACGGCTAAAAAAAAGTTTGTAGCAAATAGTTCTTGAAAACTATACCGTAAGTGATATTGATATGGGACTTTTTCTAAAATGATCAGCATGACATGATGTTGATCCTTGTCGAACATTATTTTGATTCAACATTAAACATGGCCGCCAGCGGCCATCATTGGTTATATAGTAAACGTGTAGCGACTATTCCTCTGAAACTACCTCACACATTTTCATGAAACTTCACAGGAATGTTTCTCATGATGTCTAGTTGATCCTAGCAAAATGTCTGACGGAAATTCAAAATGGCCGCTAGGGTTAAAAATACATTTTTAAACAAGAGGGCCTGTATCGCTCTACTTGCTATATGGAATCGTTGATGGGGAACATGACAACAACATGCGCAACTAGGCTTGGTAATGATCATCCTGCCAAGTTTCGATGAAATCCAGCCAGGGGTTCACGGAAAATTGTCTGGATAAAGTTTGTGTATATTAGGCCATAACTCATTCAACCAGAACACAGCGATGATAGGCGCAACTAGGCTTGGTACTCCTCATCCCTGCCTAAATTCGTTCAAATTCGGCCAGGAGCTCAGAAGAGACTAGTCTGGATAAAGTTTGTGTATCAAAACCTTTAAAGGTCTATAACCCGCAAAATCATTCAACCGGAACACGTCAATGACATGCACAACTAGGCTTGTAGTGGGGCAGATTGGTGAAAAAATTGTGCATTGTTTGACAAAAGCACCAAACTTTGCACATTGCTAGACAATACCATACTGAAAAAAACTGGCTATGGACCCACGCCAGATTTTCAAAATGGTCGCCAAATACGTAATAAATAATCAGTTGAACGTATATGTATCGGGTTTTACGACATATAGATTGGCAAATTCCGGAAAATGATAGACTAAGGGTCTTGAAATACAATCTGGGTATATTTTAAGTTCAAAATGGCTACCATTTTCAAAATGGCCGCCAAAACATGTTGATATTAGTAAAAAGTGTAATTCGTTTAATAGTTGTTTGTAAGAAAGTAATTAATATGTTGAATTTGTTCACTCAGTTTTCTTGGCACAGTATTTGTTTGTTAATATTGCAATAAAGTGTTATTTAGAGGCACTCTATGGTTAATATGTTAAGGGATTTACACGTTTAAATCAAATTTCACTTCGGATTTACTCTACGTTTTCTCCAGCCTTTGGAATTTCTGAAGGGTACTAAACTAATTTTCGTATCAGAAACTGTCTGTTCAATATAAAACACATTTATAAAACCCTAAAATACATTGACTTGTTAACGTTATTTACAAGACAAAACAAATAAACAAAACCTAAACGCGAAGACATTTTATGCTAACGGCTTAACTGTGTCTAAACTATATCATTGCCGAGCAGAAACAATGAAATTGGCCTGAAACCCAATGAAGATCATAATGGCATTTTGCGTTGAAGCCTTCGTATTTAATATGAAGGTATTACAACAATCTGAGACTTGTTTGAAGACTATAGATGGACCAGTGCCCTTGTTGCAATTATGACACTGCAAATTCCTTTTTGAAATAAACACATGCATCAGGGAATGCTCATCACGTGATTACCATACTTATGGTAAACCGGGCTTACAGTTATTTGAAGTGTGAGCAAGGCATGCCTTAGATCATTGAGTATTGCACATGACGATCGTAAAGAGCATCCAAAAGTTCGCAATTTCAGTACTGTTCAGTTACACTTTAAATCTTAAAATTAGTCATCTCTGTGTGTGAGACAAACTTCATTAGTATTGTCTCATAAATACCCAATGAACTAGCTCACAAGCAGAAATATAAGGTTGTGAAAGAAGATGAAGGTGCAGTAGGTGCTGTAAACACATCGCAGCTTCCACATTGGATTATCTCTGAACAAGATATGGTCTGAGTTATCTGTTCATTTCAGTTATTGCAATAATTCATCAGGCGCTGCTCATGAAATGACTCTGATCTTTTCCATCATGAACAAATTAAAGATTTTCGTAAGACACAGTAGAGCAATTAGAAAATATATTAAAGGACACTATTGAGGATATACTGGTACTTGACTTACGTTACATAGACGACACGTTTGTAACAGAGCTTATAGATGACATAACCAAGTCTGTCTTTAAACGGATAAACCAGAAGCAGAACCACCTTTCCTCAGTGGTCATCAACTTACAACAGATTCTACAACTTTCTTTCTCTTCTCCCATATATATGTATCATATTAAGTTCCGATTAACGGCGGATTAGGGTGTCTCACCAGCCGAAAATGTTTTTGGATTTTAATCAGATTATACGAGCTGCCTTCAAATGCCTTTTAATGCTTGCAAAACTTTAGTAAGTATGATTAGCAAGTTCTTTTATACATAGTTGAATGTCACTTGCAGAAGGTTTAGTAGGTGACGGCCATCATGCAAAACAAATCAGAGCTCCGGTTAACTGGCATAGCAATCGGTTGCGATAGAAGAGAAACTAAAAACACGTTCACTAAGATGATACGATACAATGCGTGTGTTGCAGGTGGCATAAACCAAACAATACTTCATTAAACTTATGCTATATACAGTAGACACAGACGTTGTAGTACATATTATAGCAATGGTACAGTAAATACAGTTACATGAGCTATGGGTTAGTTTTAGGAGCTAGGAATCACTTTAGGTTGTTCGTTTCACACAGGTTGTTCGTTTCACACTGTATTGCCTATTCATTAGTTTAAATAAACCAAGACGAATAGTTGCTTTTCACACTTACTAGATGTAATGAATTATCTTCAGAGGTAAAACCTGTGCATGGAAAATCTGGAAATACTATGTTTTCAGGTTGCACAAGCTTTCCAATTCCAAAAGTTGTGCTTGTTGGAAAATGTGTGACAAGAGGAAGTTTGCATGTTCATGTCGCAAATAATTGTTGACATGCACTGGTTCCTAGATACAACAAGTTGTAACCAATTGCTATAGCTCTTTTCAAGCACACCTACCGAGTTGTTTAAAAGGTTGTAATTGGACATTGTTGGAGACATGGCCTTTAGGCCCACCTGTGAAATGCTTACATCTGGTGACTGGGGTTGGAAGAGGATGTGTTGAAGCCTTTCTCGAGAACACTATCACGGGCCTCAGCGTTTGCAAGGCACTTATTAAATATAGATGTCAAAGAGACAAGTATGTTGCGATGTGTCAAAGCAGGAATGATTCTTTTAAAAATGGGAAGTTGGGTACTGTGACTGTAATTAAGACAAATTGTACCATTCAGATCATAGATCAATAAGATTAGATTAGATTAAATTTAATGTTAGCTCTCATATTGAAAATGTTCAGATGATATGACCACTTATTACATTTGAAACTTCTTTTTGAATTTATTTTCTGATAGTGTCTTGTTAATATTGTTTATTAAATCAACACATGTAATTTAAGGTCGTAATTAAATCTAATTCTGATAAATCGGAGATGAGAAATATTGATTAAGTCTCCTTTGCGATATTTTTTCTCCAAGCGTTTAGAAGACTCGACAAGCCTGATTTTTTTATAACCATTTTGCTGCTTCATATGTATGTTTTAAAATCAATTTTAATAATTATGTAAATAGTTAAAAGCAAATTAGTTTTACATATTACTCATTGGGGGAATACACTGTACCAATAATATATTAAAACTTGTAATAGAATAACCACAAACAATTAAAACATTCTGCATTGTATTAAGTATATATACAAGAAGTTTTAAAGTCAAATTGATATTGGATTAATCAATTTGGATGCTTGATCAATAATTCCAGATTGTTGTGTATCTCTTTAATAGTGTTTTACCAAGTCACTGGATGTATACTTACGAGTTATTATAAACTAAAAGCCGCTAATAAATATGAGACTGAAACTTAAACACACTTCAGAAATGCTTACGGCTAAAGACAACTAAACAAACTAGTCTCAGAGTTGGCATAGTATATGTATACATGTCTAAAACCCATACCACAGAGGTATAGGGGTGTATCTAACAACTATTTATTAAAGTATAGACATACACATAAATATATCAAGACATCACCTTCGTAAAACACATCCACATTTTGAATGCTTTCTAAAAAAAACACAAAAAAAACAGTATTTTTTGGCGACCATTTTTAAGAAAACAATGATCCAAATTATATTGCATATTTGATTGTCTATCAATGTCCTGAGTTTAGTGTATTTAGAATAACAAGTTTTAATGAAACCAATTAATTATGGGCTTCATTAATTTTTTATGGAATATTTGGCGGTCATTTTGAAAATAGCGGCCATTTTCAAAATGCACAATTTTACCAATATATGTCACAAATCTGCCCCACTATTGCTACTGATCATCCCTGCAAAGTTTTACTGAAATCCGGTCAGGGGTTCAGGAGAACGTAGACCGTACACAATTTGTATATTAAAACCTTTAAAAGGCAATAACTCCGTCAACAATCTTTCAACAGAAATACGGCGATAACATGCATAACTAGGCTTGGCACTGATCATCACTGCAAAGTTTCGTTGTAATCAAGCCAAGGGTTCAAGAGATTGATTGATTGATTGATTGAATTGGATTTTATAGTCGCACCAACAGCTAAGGTCATATGGCGACTTTCCAGCTTCCACTGGTGGAGGAAGACCCCTCCGGGCAATTGTCGTGCACGGGCGGGCACCTGGATAGAACCAACGACGTTCCGCAAGCCAGGGTTCAAGAGAAATAGTCCAGATACAGTTTGTGTAGTAAAACCTTTGAAGGGCCATAACTCAGCCAAAACTCATTGTGATGATACGCACCACTAGGCCTGGTACTGATCATCCCTGCAAAGTTTCGCTGAAACCCGGACAGGGGTTCAGGTAAAAAAAGTCCGGACAAAGTGTGTGTATTAAAACCTTTAAAGGGACACAATTTTGCCAAAAATCATTCAACTGGAACATGGTGACGGTATACATAATTATATTTGGTTCTGATCATCCCTGCAAAGTTTCATTAAAATCTGGCCAAATGAAAACACTATCGTCTTAATGAGGCAAAATACAGCATTTATTACTAAGTCAAGGGCCGTAACTCCGGTGTTACTAATAGTTATAATACGATATGGCTGGATTTCAAACTTTTCTGAGCTTACTTTGATATTAACAATCTTTGTAAGTTTGGTAAAGATCAAATAATAAATGAAGTTGCCAGAGTGTTCACAAGGCAGAATATAGATTTTAAAAACAAGGACCATAACTCTGCTGTTACTGATCCGATTTGGCTGGTTTTCGAACTTTTCTGAGCTTTCATTGATATTAACAATCTGTGTAAGTTTACTAAAGGTCAAATAATAAATAAAGGAACTAGAGTGGTCACAAGGCATAAAATGTCATTTTCCAGAAAAAAACAAGGACTATCACTCTGGTGTTACTGACCAAATTTAGCTTGTTTTCGAACTTGTCCAATTTTCAGCAGAGCTTATGGGCTGGCGAGTTGTCCGTCGTCCGTCATCCGTCGTCCGTTAACGTTTGCCTTGCGAACACTCTAGGGCCTTCATTATTAATCGAATCTTTACGAAACATTGCCAGTGTCTTTATATCAGAAAGCTCGGACAAGTTCGAAAACCAGCCAGATCGGATTAATTTCACCGGAGTTATGGCCCTTGTTTGTCTCAAAAATGCCATATTAAGCCTTGTAAACACTAGCACCTTCATTTATTATTTGATATTTTTTGCGCACAATATTTGATTGTTAATATCAATGAAAGCTCGGACAAGTTCGAAAACCAGCCAAATCGGATCAGTAACACCGGAGTTTTTTCGTTTTAAACATATTTATTTTACATCGATTGCGAAACAAGTTCTTGCAACTTAGATTAATCACTCTCGATGGCTTCCTGGGTAGAACCAGTACTAAGCAATGTGGATTAATTATCTTGCTCAAGGATAAATAACGTGGCCGCGACGGAGGATCGAACCCACGACCTCTCGATCAGGAGTTCGGCGCTCTACCATTGGACCACGCACTCCACACCGGAGTTATGGCCCTTTTTTCTGAAAATTGCTATATTATGCCTTGTGAACGCTCTAGCACCTTCATTTATTATTTGATAATTTTTGCGCACAATATGACCTATTAATGTGTCGACGTGCCGTAAAACACCATTCATTCATTCATTATTATTTGATCGTTATGTTTTTTTCTGAAAAATTCCAGATTTTGCCTTATGAACACTCTAGCACATTCATTTATTATTTGATCTTTACCAAACTTGCACAGATTGTTAATATCAATGAAAGCTCAAACAAGTTCGAAAACTAGCCAAATCGGATTAGTAACAGCAGAGTTATGGTCCTTGTTTTTAAATCTATATTCTGCCTTGAATCCGATCAGTTACACCGGAGTTATGGCCATTGTTTTGTCTGGAAAATGCTATTTTCTGCCTTGTGAGCACTCTAGGGCCTTCAGTATTAATCGGATCTTTATTAACTTTGCCAGTGTCTTTATATCAATGAAAGCTCGGACAAGTTCGAAAACCGGCAAGATCGGAATAATTTTATCGGAGTTTTGTCCCTTGTTTTGCTAAAAAATGCCATATTAAGCCTTGTGAACACTATAGCACCTTCATTTATTTTTTGATCTTTACCAAACGTGCAATGAAAGCTCGGACAAGTTCGAAAACCAGCTAGTTCGGACCATTAACAGCGGAGTTATTGCCCTTGATTTAGTTAAAAATGCTATATTTTGTCTCGTTAAGACGATAGGGCCTTCATCTTTCATCTGATCTTTACCAAACTTTACCAGATTGTTTATATAAATGAAAGCTCGGATATTCTTGAAAACCAGCTAGATCAAATTATTAACAGCGGAGTTATGGCCCTTGATTTAGTTAAAAATGCTATATTTTGCCTCGTTAAGATGATAGGGCCTTCATCTTTCATCCGATCTTTACCAAACTTCACCAGATAATTTATATAAATGAAAGCTCGGATAAGTGCGAAGATCAGCCAGATCGAATTAGTAACAGCGGAGTTATGGCCCTTGTTTTAGTTAAAAATGCTATATTTTGCCTCGTTAAGATGATAGGGCCTTTATTTTTCGTGCGATCTTTTTAAAATTCTACCAGATTGTTAATATCAATGAAAGTTCGTAAAAATTTGAAAACAAGCCTGATCAGACTAGTAACATTGGAGTTATGGCCCTTGATTTAGTTAAAAATGCTATATTTTGCCTCGTTAATTCGATAGGGCCTTCATCTTTCATAAAATCTTTACGAAACTTTACCAGATTGTTTATATCAATAACAGCTCAGCCAAGTTTGAAAAACAGCCAGATCGGACCAATAACAGAAGAGATATCGCCCTTGATTTTGTTAAAAATGCTATATTTTGCCCTTTAAGATGATAGGGCCTTCATTTTTCATGCGATCTTTATGACACTTTACCGGATTGTTAATATCAATGACAGCTCGGTCAAGTTCGAAAACCAGCCAGATCGGACCAGTAACAGTGGAGTTATGACCCTTGATTTAGTTACAAATGCTATATTGTGCCTCGTTAAGACGATAGGGCCTTCATCATTCATCCGATCTTTAAGAAACTTTACCAGATTTTTAATATCAATGAAAGCTTGAATAAGTTCGAAAACCATCCAGATTGGACCATTTACATCGGAGTCATGGCCCTTGATTTTCTGAAATATGCAATATCTTGGCCTCATTAAGACGAAACGGCCTTCATTTGGCCGGATTTCATTGAAACTGTGCAGGGATGATCAGTACCAAGCCTAGTTGTACTTAGTCACCGTGTTCCAGTTGAATGGTTTTGGCGGAGTTATAGCCCTTTAAAGATTTTAATGCACAAACTTTGTTCTGCCTAGTTCTCCTGAACCCCTGGCCGGATTAAACGAACTTTTTAGGGATAATCGATTCCATGTTTAGTTGTGCAAATCATCGCCGTGTTCCGGTTGAATGATTTTTGTCGGAGTTATGGCCATTTAAATGTTTTAATACACACATTTTGTTCTGACTAGTTATCCTGAACCCATGGCCGGATTTAAACGAAGCTTTTTAGGGATGATCAATTCCATGTCTAGTTGTGCAAATTATTGCCGTAATCCGGTTGAATGATTTTTGGCAGAATTATGGCCCTTTAAAGGTTTTAATACACAAACTTTGTCTGATCTACTTCTCCTGAACTACTCGCCAGATTTCAATGAAACTGTGTAGGGATGATCAGCACCAAGGCTAGTTGTGCATGTCATCGTCGCATTCCGGTTTACAGATATTTGGCAGAGTTATGGCCCTTTAAAGGATGTTGATACCACAATTATTTTCCGGGCTAGTTCTCCTGAACCCCTGGCTGGATATAGACGAAACTTGACAAGGATGATCAGTAGCAAGCCTAGTTGTGCATATCATCGCCATAGAGTTATGACCCTTTAAATGTTTTTAAAGCCTAGCTTAGTTACACCTGTCATTGCTGAATACATTTTGGCAGAGTTATGAACCCTTAAAGGTTTTAATACACTAACTTTGTCTAGACTAGTTCTCCTGAACCTCTGGCTGGATTTCAACGAAACTTTGCAGGGATGATCAGTACCAAGCCTAGTTGCATATATCATCACCATGTTCCGGATGAATGATTTTGAAAGACTTATGGCCACTTATACATAAACTTTATCTTGAACAAGTAGAGCGTCCACAGGCCTTCTTGGGCCTCTTGTTTATAAGTATTAACAATCTGTGCAAGTTTGGTAAATATTAAATAATAAATGAAGGTGTTATATTGTTCATAAGGCAGAAAAATGCATTTTTCATTTAAAAAAGAAACAAGGGCCATAACTCCGGTATTACTGATCCGATTTGGCTGGTTTTCGAACTTATTCTAGCTTTCATTGATATTAACAATCTTTGCAAGTTTGGTAAAGATCCAATAATAAATGAAGGTGCCAGAGTGTTCACAAGGCAGAAAACGGCATTTTTCAGGGGAAAAAACAAGGGTCATAACTCTGGTGTTACCGACCCAGTTTAGCTGGTTTTGAACTTGTCCAAGCTTTCATTGGTATTAACAATCTGTGCAAGTTTGGTAAAGATCAAATAATAAATGAAGGTGCTAGAGTGTTCACAAGGCCGAATATTTTTTCAGAAAAAAATCAAGGGCCATAACTCCGGTGTTACTGATTCGATTTGGCTGGTTTTCGAACTTTTTCCGGTCTTTCATTGATATTAACAATTTTTGCAAGTTTTGTAAAGATCAAATAATAAATGAAGGTGCTAGAGTGCTCACAGTGCTCACAATGCTTAATATGGCAGAAAAACATGTGCCATTACTCCGGTGAAATTAATCCGATCTGACTGGTTTTCGAACTTGTCCGAATTTTCATACATATAAAGACACTGGCAAAGTTTCGTAAATATCAGATTAATAATGAAGGCCCTAGAGTGCTGACAAGGCAAACGTTAACGGACGACGAACGGCCAGTAGAGCTAAAACAAGTTTGTAGCGAATACTTCTTGAAAACTATAAGTGATATTGATATTGGACTTTTTCTAAAATGATCAGCGTGACATGATGATGATCCTTGTCGAACTATTTTTGATTCGACATTAAACATGGCCGCCAGCGGCCATCTTTGGTTATATAGTAAAAATGAGTAGCGACTACTCCTCTGAAACTACCTGACGAATTTTCATGAAACTTCACAGTAATGTTGTTCTTGATGTCTAGTTGATCCTAGCAAAATTTCAATTCGGCCGAAAATTCAAGATGGCCGCCACGGCTAAAAATATATTTTTAAAAAACAAGTTGTAGCGACTACTTCTTGAAAACTATGAGTGATATTGATATGGGACTTTCTCTAAAATGATTAGCACGACCTGATGTTGATCCTTGTCGAACATTATTTTGATTCGACCTCCAGCGGCCATCTTTGTTTACATAGAGTTATATAGTAAAAACTTGTAACGACTACTCCTCTACAACTACTCAAAGTATTTTCGTTGAAACTTGTCAGGTAGGCCGAAAATTTAAGATGGCCGCCATAGTTAAAACTAGATTTAAAAAAAAAACTATTTTGTAGCGACTACTTATTGAAAACTATAAGTGATATTGATATGGGTCCTTGTCGAAAATTGTTTTGATTCGTCATTAAACATGGCTGCCAGCTGCTGTCTTTATTTACATAGAGTTATGTAGTAAACATGTGTAGCCACTACTCCTCTGAAACTACTTGACAGATGTTCATGAAACTTCAAAGGAATAGTGCTCTTGATATCTAGTTGATCTTAGCAAAATTTCAGGTCGCCCAAAATTCAAGATGGCCGCCACGTCTAAAAATAGATTTAAAAAAAAACAAGTCTGTAGGGACTACTTCTTGAAAACTATCAGCGATATTGATATGGGACTTTTTCTAAAATGATCAGCATGACATGATGTTGGTCCTTGTAGAAAATTATTATGATTTGACGTTAAACATGGCTGCCAACGGCCATCTTTGTTCAGATAGAGTTATATAGTAAAAACGTATAGAGACTAAGTTATGGCCAGTTATGAGCTTGGTTAGGTTGCACGTTAAAGTTTTACGAAAATGTGCATAACACTTCCAAAATGAAAGTCAGAGTTAATGGACATATGTAGAGTAAGAGAAGGTAAGTATGTAGAGTGTCGGTGTTCACATTCTGTGAACGAGTCGCTTTGGTTTATTGGCTAGAGCAAGACATTCTCGACTTTTAAAAAACGTTCGATGAAATAGAATCATTCTTCAATTGCATAAGACCTCTTTTCAGTTGAATTAGACATTTCTTCAATTGAATTAGATCGATGCTTAAATAGTTGAAGAGAGATTCAATTAATTGAGTTTCACTTAATTTGGCTACAATGCGTATTGTTTTTGTTTTTTAAAGTGCCGAACTTGCGATTCCCAGACATGTCAATTACGTTTTTCTTTAGGTAAGTTAGAATATTTAGATGTTATCGAGTGTTTGCTAATGTGTGCTTTTAACAATACTTATAATAATATGATAGTAAAACATAAATATACATCTCTCAAAACGACGAATTTGTCGACCTTGAGTTTGTTCTTATTTTACAGCACACCTGCAGTGTAGGTTGCACGCCTGTACTGCCGTGCATTTTTCAATCTTCTTCAATTTACCATAATTTTATTTTTCTCTAGAAATTCGCTTATGTACGTCAAATATCTTTAACTATGGCTATGAAAGTCAAATGATAAATATTAAGGTCTTAATATTAAAAGAATAGAATTTACATCTGTAATGCGATTTCCCCCCACATAAATTGCATACGGCAGAAAGAATTTCTCAAACATGCGTACATGTCAGATCGATGCCGAAGTTCTGGAAAGAGTCACGTTGGTCAAATGGTTGGCACATGACATTCTTAGATTTTTGAAAAAAATGTTTAAATACAAAAATAATTGCACTTCAATTTCGAAAATTTGATCGCTCGCCTGCATTACTGAAAATCCTCTGTCTTAAACTCTCGGTATTGCAATGCTGGCGGTGCGATTCCCGGGCGTGCAAGGTAAATGTATACATGCCGATGATGGTCAAACACATATGAATTCCATATATATATGACTGGAAATATAAATAACTGGAACAGGAAAGATAAACCTAAAGGGACCATATCACAGGTTAAAGGAAATGTAAACGCAAAACTAAATGCAAATGAATAATAGTTTACAACAGGCACAACTTCGCATAGAAATTCCTGCTGATACACATAATATATGCATTCCATAAGTCCGTTATGATATAGGATTGTAACTTAATTAATGTAATAATCTGAATGAAGTCAAATTAGAGCTAGATAGTTTACTGAGAAAATAAATGTTCTGGAAAATAAATTAAACAAATTGCTGTCACTTTTCAATTAAATTTGTCTCAGTGTTGATGTAGTTGTAAATCACGCAGCTTTCTAAACTGGCAGAAGATCTGCCCTAGCAAATAACTGGACGGCGTCGGGATATAAATGGAGCCATTTCATTCAGGAAAACATACGTTGTATGTTTGTTTTAATTTCTGTTTTATCGCATGCCTAATCAATCTGCCTTAATTTTAAGATAGTCGTCCCCATTGCACAACAATCTCTGCCTCACAGATTTCGGAAAAAAGTACAAATGCCCTGGGAAATATTTGGACATCGCCTTGAAATAAGTGTAACATGATTTATTTATAATTTTTACGTTTTCATTTGCGCTGTTTCATCGCATAGCTAATACATCTTTGTCATTGTTTTCATTTTGAAATATGCATCGCTCTCTCAGTCTTCTAAATAAGAAACAACGTCTTTGTCACATAGTTATTTTTTACAACAACAACAGCAGTTCCTTGTTAAGTTTGATTTGCATCCACATAATTATATTAACTAATGTAATTGTTTTAGTTTTTAGTTTTTGTTTGAACATATTTATTTTAGATTGATTGCGAAACAAGTTCTTGCAACTTAGATTAATCACTCTCGATGGCTTCCTGGGTAGAACCAGTACTAAGCAATGTGGGTTAGTTATCTTGCTCAAGGGTAAATAGCGTGGCCGCGGAGACGTTTTAATGCTGATAGTTGTTCAGTACCTTTGTTATTCCAACCATGTAGTTTTAGAGAATCAAGCACTGGCTCTGGCTCAAGACAGTGCGTCCAATTTAATGCATAACGGTGAGTTTTAAGAAGAATTCATTGACAAACGACGCATATTAATACGTTAACAATATAATGAAACCATTCTTTAATAGAACATATCAACGTTATTCTGGTATGCTATCTCAATTTTCTTAACAATACATTTGTTTGGCCGAAAAACATTTAACTCTATAAAAATTGCCCAAATTGGTCTAAGATAATATTTTCTGTAGGTTCCTTAACAAAAAAAAATCAATAAAAAACATACCATAGTTTTTGTAGATAGCAGCTTTTGATTATCCATAATAATCAAATTCCATTCCCTTGAAGTTATAATATCCATAACAGATTATTACTTGTTCCGAATTATATGCGCTTACAAATCTCTAAAAATGTTTTATTAAATCTCTGTTTAAAGTCTAAATTCTTCTATCAGGGAGAATATTAAATTTTGTGTTTCTAGACGGTCGTAGCAGCATGCTGACCTGAATTTACAGGTCAAAGTCTCCTGAAATATGCGACTGCATTGCACCACTGTATTTATGATGGATAATTTATACCAGCATAGTATAGATATTAAATGGTATTGAATTGAATGAAACCTAATGAAGGGATTCAAAACGTATTCAAAATAAATTTTAAACATATACTATGTATGGTCAACTACATTTTTTAATATAAAAAAACAACAAAAAACAACAACACTGAAACTTGACTTCAGCACAACCCATAAAAGATACATAGTTTAGAGAAGATCATACTCTATTTTACTATGAATCTCAAAACTCATTTTGTCTGAATGTAAACATATTGATTTCATTTTTTTTAAATATATTTTTATACTAACAGTCTATCTTTTATTGAGGGAAAATATTGATTTTATTTTATATTTATTTGCTGCATAGTCTCATAGACTTTATAGGTACTGTAAATCCGGTATTATTCGCGAGGGTTTTATTTTCGCTAATATTCGCGAATCCACTGCCTCGCGAATTCAAGAAACGCGGATAATAAACTCGAAAGAGAATCCAAAAACTCGACCTTCCGAAATGAAGCAGATTTGAATTATTTTCACATGATCGGTATGTCTATATATGTGT
Organism: Cyrtodaria siliqua; assembly: GCA_037043455.1. NCBI lineage: Eukaryota > Metazoa > Mollusca > Bivalvia > Adapedonta > Hiatellidae > Cyrtodaria > Cyrtodaria siliqua. The sequence continues at coordinate 125,012 of JAWPHD010001715.1, read as the reverse complement.
CGACAAGCAAGAAACATTTTATCCTTTTGAGTGGTGAACCAATACTTATTAATTTATATCGATTTGATTTGATAGTATACGTTAACATATAGTTTTATGTTGATTTTAAATATATAACTATTAGTTAATTTATTATGTCTACAGTTTTTATGCAGACAAATACAGTACTTCTTGGGTGTATCAACTTTGCCCACATGAGCATGGTCAATAATGACCACAAACTGTGATAATTGCCCATTAATCTGCAACACTACAAGCCTTCCCTGTCACTTGTATTTGGGGATTAAGCTTTTATACTCTCTCAAAACTGGCCTATGAGAAATTCCAGCAGTGGGTACTTTTATATGCGCTCAGTGTAATAAATGTAACAGCTGGTAATACCCTAACCACAACAGCTGTTCTGTGTCACCTTAAAGCTGGTGCCACAGAGTCCGCCATTGTTGATACTTTTTGCCTGCCAGCATCTGATTAATTCTTGAAGTCATGTGACTTTGCGCCACGTGACTGAAATTCCGAACACTGTACGGAGTTCGCCGAAGTACTGGTGAAATGGGCTATTAGTTAATGGTGTAGGCGAATATTTGCTGGATATTTCGAAAATTAATGAAATCGACTAAACCGTAACAAAAACCTTCAGTGGGTGTCGAAAATTAATGAAATCGACTAAACCGTAACCTTCAGTGGGTGGAGTAAATTGACTCCCAATAAAATAATAACAGTTATGGGTGGGGGTGGGGGTTAAACCGTAACAAAAACCTTCAGTGGGTGGAGTAAATTGACTCCCAATAAAATAATAACAGTTATGGGTGGGGGATGGGGAGGGGGTGTCCGACCAAACTTGACGTTTCAAAATGTCTCGTAAGGGTCCCATGCCTAGTTAGGGAATTCCTTACGGGTGTATGTCTCACACCCAGTGTTTTACGTGTGCCCCTGTTTTGTGCATTTATTTGGTTATGCATTACGCACACTTAGGGTTATATTCAATTTTTATTTATATAGCCAAATAACAGACAATGCAAGTATATTTCTGTCTGTCTATACGCACTGTATATAGGTTAACGATTTTACCAGGAAAACAATATCCTGCCGCAAAAACGTGTTCAGCCCGAGGGCCTTCTTCAGTTGCTATACAATCTTCAACCTATTCCTTTTATAGCGTGTTCAGTTCAATATATTATTTATAATGATTTAAAAATCATTGCCATATGGATTGGATTTTTCGTATCTTTGTAACTCACGTACCAAGGTGGTAGTTACATTTTGCTGACTGTATTCTCTAATAATGTCACTTTCTTGTGTATATTATTAGTAAGAGAAATATTTAATGTGTCGTTTATACGGAACTAAATCCCGTTTCTATACGTTTGAGATCTGGGTTGGTACCATGTTATATTGTCAATCGTAATCACATCACAATTACGTTATATATGGCTTGACGCTGAGTTAGTACCAGACTATATTAAGTCAGCCGTGTTCTCACATTAAGATTATTTTTTTCTTCTTTCTAGTTACTGTTTCATTTCCTAAATATAGCCTATACTAAAAAGGCAAGACTGACTCTGGGTTGGTACCATACTATATTAAGTCAGTCGTTAATCACATTAAAGTTACGTTATGTTGTGGCTTGACGCTGGGTTGGTACCAGACTATATTAAGTCAGCCTTTACATTAAAGTAAAGTAAGCATTATTCATCATATTGGTACGTACTTTGCATAGCCAATGATAATACCCTAACGACATGTGATACAATCATACAACAGTTCTTTCTTTTTTGTCACCTGAGACTCACTGACATATCATATTAACTCGTGATATAAGTGATATTTGCCGGATTATTTGTGTCACGATTTTTGTTTTTGCTATACGTAGTATCTCCTACACGATTTACTTAACGAAATATCGTCATTGAACATAAATAAAGTGTGTTGTTTGGAAGCAGTGTATAACGAAATTATTACCAAAGATCTTCATTTGTGTCTCTTAAAATTCTATAACTATCCTGAAAAAATTAGTTTAGCACATAAATAACATGGTAAATCCCATTGAACAGATTCAAGGCTATGTGCTTCAGTCGTCATAAACAATATGATTAACATAATTAACAAGTATATGCAAGACATTACTTTTAAACGATATCTGGAAAAATTGTAGCAACATGTTTTAATTTACCTGCTTTAAAGAAATTATAATTTCGTTCTTATTTCAATATAAAGGGAGATAATTTTAAAATTTAAAACTTTGGTTCGTAATTTCATTATAACGACAAGGTTGTTTTTGCGTTTTTATCACTCGGAACCCAGAATAGTTCTTTAATAAAGTTTAACCCTGTTCTTGATAATATTCTTATTTTTAATGTGAAATATATTGTTTTATATAAATGGGAGATAGCTCTGATACTTACTTTGAATCACATAATAAGTGAAAAACAAGAAGACCATCTGTCATGCCAATTCACATTATAATATAAACATTCAGTTTCTTTAAGCTAGCGTCTCCGTGGCCCAATGGTTAACGACGTTGGTTGTAAACCTTCGCTTCTCACCGCTGCTAGTTCGAATCCCATTGGGAGCTCGACTTGTAAGTGAGGAAGTGTCGATCCTTACGGATGGCGAGAGGTGTACAGTACTGGTTCTACCTAGGAAAAGTGGGTGGCCTGCCTCCACCACAAAAAATCGACCGTCATGTATATCCTAACATGTGTTGAAAATGACGTAAAACACCATACAAACAAACAAACAAACAAATAAGCTAGATATGAAAAATACGTGATAAACTTTCAGTAAGATGACGTCTGGTTTAATAACAACATGCTGAATGTGAAAATCCTGTGCATATCAGTTGTCTGCAAGACAGGTTTCAAAAAGGTTCGATCATGACATCATTTTTTCGCGTAGTCGTGTACTAAATTGTTTTTATGTTTTTTTTTCAACGTTTGATTAGTTTGTCAATATGGGTTATTTTTCCAACTTTATAAAGGTAGTGGTAAATCACACCTATGGAAAGCATTTGTTAGTGTTCTTGGAGAACTAGATAGTTTTGTTTTGTAAAAAGACATACATCAGATGTTTTCTCTGGCATTAGCATCAGACAAGATGGCATAAGCTCGCCTTTCCTCTGCTTATGATTCATCGATGATCTTATAAATTTTGTATGGTGTTTTACATAATTTTCACCCATGTAAGGTTATATATATGTGTGTGTATGAAGGTTTACAACGCAACGTCGTTAATCCCTCGAACACGAAGGATCTTACAAAAGAACTGGAAGTCCTACAGGTATGAAACCACTAATTATTTTCCCCATAGACACCAATGTTAAAATGTCACATATTAATGATTTGCTGCAAATTCAACTCAAGTATGGATAATGCAGCAGTGTAATGTTCATATAGAAAACTAATTTTCCACTTGAAAAATCACCAGAAAAGGTGTGGTCACAAGACATGTAAGAAAGTTCTTGTTTGTTTACTAAACAGGTCAAGGGTACAGCTGTTTTTACTGATCGACTGTTTTCATTGCTCACAAAGTGTAAGCATAGAGACGAAATTTCGAAAATGTTCATCAGTGATCCAGTAAAACTTATTATACGCTTCTTATACATACAACCACAAATCGAATAGAAATGGGCAGTTTTCCCTATTTTCATTAAAATAGGAGGGATTACCTTTTATTATAGGAACGACATCCGACTACACCTCGGAAGCTTACATGTTACAAGAGATTTGCAGCTTACGCTGACGTGGCCGCGGACAGCAGATGACGAAAAGGAATGTAGACGAAGTAAGGTCATACATCAGTTTAATTATATGGTCTGTTGCGGATCCTGTTTTAAATAATTTAAGGTACACCCAAGTTACCTTTAACTCAAGTACATTTCAAATAGACCTAGTATATATATACATATAATGAATAACTATACTATGAAGTGTAGTTAGCTATTTAGTTAATAAACAAATACGTATCTTCAAACATTTAATAGATGTAGTGAAACGCAACATGAACGAAATCAAATTTATTAACTTTTATAAGTTACAAATCATCTTCATCAGAACTGCTGATCCCCAATTCTCTAAGAAGCTTCAGAACCTTTTTGGTAATGAATATATGTATGATTTTCTCTTATAAGAGACACCAGTGATTTCTTTGGTGGTCTTCGTCGTGGTTGCGGTTGGTCAGCTCCCACGGCTCCGACTTGTTCCTCTCGTCCGGGTCTGGGTTCGGGTCTGGGTTGTAGGTCTGGTTCTGAAAAGGCATGATATGATCTAAGTATCAACAGAGTCTCCTCCTTAGTCATCTTGACTGAGCGCTTTTTTCTTTGCAAGGGTGTGGCTAACAGAAGAAACGTAAGTGTGCGTGTGAGATTATGCGTTGATAAGTGTCGACGTCAATATGAACTGTAGACAAATTGAGCTTAAAACATAAAAACAATATAGTTTTGTTGCGAAATGACCCCCACTCGATCCACCTTTGCTTTCTGAACAGTTTCAACCGAAAGTTACACAGACAAAATCGACAACGCCGATATATTTTTGCCTAGGTATGCTACTTTATTTTTTTCTGTTTTAAAATGATTATATCATACAGTTACCTTATATCATAAACATGTATTTGCGTTTATATTAATATTGTTTAAAATTCATTAACAGCAGATCCATTATTAAACATAAAAAACAGAGTGTTTTCGGAAGACATCAATGTGTATGAAGGCAGAGACGTATTTCGCATATTTTCAGAGAATCGTTATAATTTTTATCCCGAGAGACACCAGAAACTTGTTTACAGTTAGTAATTAAACTTGGAGTCCAACCAGGGCAATTACACAAACTGTCTTTTCGTAACAGAGTTTTGTTATTTATGATATGGTTAAGAACGTATCCAGCTTATATGCTTTCTGCCATTTTCAACATTAGTGTTTCAACAATCAATACTGAGTAACGCTGGATATTAAAACCATTTGAAAATAACATCAATCGTTACGTGCAATGGCCATCGCTGGAACAATGGAGGGACATGTACGGCCACTGGAGTAAAATTCCAAGCGCAGTGGGTGCTATTGATGGAACTTCATATGAGATATATAGGCCTAGCATAGAGCCACAGGAACAATATTACTCTGGACATCGACACTATCATGCACGTCACACACAAATAATAATAGACAATGATGGCGTTATTGTGTTAAGTTGAAAGCGGTTTTCTGGGACATGTAAATGATGCTCAACAATTTGCAATGATGTCAAATATAGATCTCGGAGCCGACTTAGAATTCCCACTGGATTTAAATTTATTAGGCGATAATATCTATCCCAACAGATATTTGATTCTTACTGCATTTACTTCTGCTCAGTTGGCAAGAAAACAGGACAGAGATGCGCATGTGTAGAACATGCTATCGCGGAACTGAAATCATACAAATCCATAAGCTCCTTTTGGAGACATTCAAGACCACTTTTAAGTAGAACAGTTAAAATTTGCGCTGGCCTCATTTGTAGTAGGAAGGAAATTGGTTTAAATTGTTAACAATCTTTTAACATTGATTGTAATATAAAAGTGTTATTCTTTCATACCTGACAGTGTCCCTTTAAAAACTAGTGAATATATAAAAGATATATTGAGGAGAAAATCCCTTTGCAAAGTTGATCGTCATCCGTTGTCCGCGGCCGCGTCAGCGTAAGCTGCAAATCTCTACAATGTAATTAGTGGTGGTTACCTACAACGCAACGTCGTTAATCCCTCGAACACGGAGGATCGTATAAAAGAACCTACAAGCAGGTATATATATAGACATGCTAAGGTAGAATTTAGTTACGAAACATAATTGCATAAATTGTCGCTTTCCTTAAGATCGTGTTTGTCTAGATTACGTCTATCGTCTCATTCATTAAAAATAGAAACAGGTAGACATGCCAGCAATAGAACAAATAGAAATGAGCGATACTGTGTAATGTGTAATTCTACAGATATTGAAGACGAATACCACTTTACTTGTATGATGGTATTTGTAAACAAATATATAAATCCATACTATTATCGTCGCCCAAGAGTATATAAATGAAAACAAGTATTCGTGAAGAAGTCGATAAGTCATATGTTTTTGCTTGTTATCACAAGAAATTTCTGCAATTGTTGCATTCAACAGTGTTCACCTGTCATGTCATGTTTTGTATTTGTATATAATTGCATATGTTTGACGAAATGCCTTCGTATAAGTCAATAAAGAATCTGTTCTGTTCTATTAAAGGTTTTCCAGTAGCATGCACCGTATCAGCAGATGACATTACACTAATGTCGCTAACAAGAAAATGGCATGGATCGGATAATGGAAACGTGTTACAAATATTTTTGTAAGTCGGGATACGAGACTGTACACTGCTAAATGAGCCATACTTGTATGCAACTAGTCGAAACAGCAATACAATAAGTCGTCTAAAATTTGGAAAGTAGAAAATGATTTAGTCAATGAAGTTGATCATTACAACCATCTACGAGGCGTTACACTTAACGCATATTTGAATTGCTCTGCACATACTGAAGATGCAAATACAAAAATAAAAGGTGTACTCTCTTGAGTCTAGGTTGTTGTGGTGTTCTTAACGACGAGAGTATTCGTCCATATACAGCTAAGACTATATATATACTGAAAGAAATAAGTTTAGCCCGGTCTTTTGCATATCTAGCTTAAAGAAACTGAATGTTTATTTTATAATGTGAAGCATTTGATAACTTTGTCATGTCAGAAAGTGTTCTTGTTTTTCACTTATTATGTGTGATTCAACGTAAGTATCAACGTGATCTCCCATTTATATATACAAAAGCATTTTTCACATTAAAAATAAGAATATTATCAAGAACAAGATTAAACTTTATTAAGTAACTATTCTGGGTTTCGAGTGATACAAACCGCAAAAACAATTAACATTAACCATGTTATTATAATGAAATTACGAACCAAAGTTTTAAATTTTAAAATTATCTCCCTTTATATTGAAATAAGAACGAAATTATAATTTCTGTAAAGCAGGTAAATTAAAACATGTTGCTACTTTTTTCGCAGATATCGTTTAAAAATAATGTCCTGCATATACTTGTTAATTATGTTGATTATATTGTTAATGGCGGCTGAAGCACATAGCCTTGAATCTGATCAGTGGGATTTACCTTGTTATTTATTTGCTAAACTTATTTCTTTCAGTATATATATATAAAGCAAGTGTGTTACCTAAAGGTTTATACGGATCCGAGTTGTGGCATAATCTATATGATAGCATCATTTTATTTCTTGAATGAAGTCATCGATTCTGTGTAAAACTTATGCAGGCAGTTGGTAAAAGAACACTAACAGATATTACTTTGGGGCTTATGGGGTTACATTCCCTAGAGTCATACATTGACAGAAGAAAACTAGCCTTGTTTGGTCAGTTATGCAGATTATCCATTCATTCCAATATATTTGAACATCAAGTACAATATACAGAAACTGGACCGTGTGAAAGACTGATACTTGGTTAACCTTTGCTTGTTTTCCCCATATCTATTTGTTTCTATGTGTTTGTTTGCAGATTATTTAACTCTGTACTTTAATTATATGTCACGGTGTATGACTTTCCGCATGCGGAGGATATTTACAAAGAAATAAGTTTTTAAGGTCAAAATATAAATTTTCTATTTTTTTTGGACAATAGATCAAGTATATAAAGGAGAGTTTGTGTAAAAAAAATTGACAGTGTAAAAATTGACAGTGTAAAAATTGACAAAACAAACTATTGCTCGTTTACCGTTGTTTCTCATAAGTCAAATATTAACTGAGCGTTGTATTGAACAAATCAATTGTCGTTAACACGTTAGTACAATAGTTTCTAAGTGATAACAACTTTTCCGTTCTACGTACGTTACCGTTAAAAGCCTTCATTGTTCTTTCTGTACATTGAATACATATATAAAAACTATACGTTTCCGTTTTGATAAATTTATTGTTGGGGTATCGTTATTTATAAGGCTACAGGGAGTGTGTACGCTAATTGCGATTGTAAAGATCGATTACAAAATCAAACGCTTTTGTTTGTTAGAAAATCATTGAGAAGATCAGTCCCCAAGAATCCTCTTGTGGATGAAGACTGTGAAGTTGCATGGGAGAACTTTGTACACTTACTAGATTCGGGAACGTGTTATCATGACAACTGTGCTAAGTATACTGGCTGGTTATGTGACCCTACTTGGGACGAGTCATGCGTTTGCAACATGTAAACCGTTCAAAATCACGACTTTCGAATGTTGTTCTTCAAATATGGTGTTTCGTATTCTTTATGGGAAGTCGCTGAGTGAGTGTGCTTTTGAATGCGATGTACGGCCGAGCTGTGACGCCATTAAATACAGAAAACGTCTTCTGCAATGTGAACTACTAGCAGCCGATAATTCCACTTCATTCGTACCATGTTCGGACCAAACCGGACCATGTGTTTATATTCACCGATGATGGCGGCCTCCATTTATGTTTCTTTGCAAATTTTCAATATTTCATACATATCTCCTTCCATGGTATTTTGATAATTATTTCAGTTTTTTTTTCAAGTTTTCCAGAGCCCTTTTAAATAAATATTGTTTGAAAATAGTGCATCAACCCCTTTAAAACATCGATGATTTTCACAGGGTCCGGAATATGTATACATTAACAGATTCAATGGTGAGACATTCTACAAAGTAACTCAAACATCACAAGGCACATCATTGCCTTGGCTTTGTCCTACCTAAACACATTTAAATCAATCTGTTTTTAAAGGGACACATGACAATCTTCAGTTTTATATCAGGCATTATAATCAGCACAGCGAGTTATTAATCCTGTATCATTTTAACTTTTAAACTGCGTGCGTAGAATTAAATGAAAGATTGAGAATTAAATTGTCTTCATTATTTTGCCAATTGTTAAATATATATTGGTGTAATTATTAATAATTAGAAATAAATATAAAAATGAATAAATAAAATAAATAAATAAAATTCCACGAACTATTCTCATGATTAATGATTGCACATATGCATGTTATGTAGACAAACTAACGCGACGCCGCCAATTTTATACACATCTGGATTGCTGTGTGTCCCTTTAATTGTTTATATTTTCTTGTTAAAAATATCTATGAATAAGGAGACTAGTCATGGTGCCATTGGTGAGAGGCGACTGGTCGTGTTGCCACTGCTGAAATGCGACTATTCATGGTGTCGATGGTGAGAGGCGACTATAGTCACGGTGCCACTGGTGAGTGGCGACAAGTCATGGTGCAACTGGTGAGAGGCGACTGGTCATGGTGCCACTGCTGAAATGCGACTATTCATGGTGTCGATGGTGAGAGGCGACTATAGTCACGGTGCCACTGGTGAGAGACGACTAGTCATGGTGCCACTGGTGAGAGGCGACTATAGTCACGGTGCCACTGGTGAGAGGCGACTAGTCATAGTGCCACTGGTGAGAGGCGACTATAGTCACGGTGCCACTGGTGAGAGGCGACTAGTCATGGTGCCACTGGTGAGAGGCGACTAGTCATGGTACAACTGGTGAAATGCGACTATTCATGATGTCGATGGTGAGAGGAGACTATAGTCACGGTGCCACTGGTGAGAGACGACTAGTCATGGTGCCACTGACAAGAGGCGACTGGTCATGGTGCCACTGCTGAAATGCGACTATTCATGATGTCGATGGTGAGAGGAGACTATAGTCACGGTGCCACTGGTGAGAGACGACTAGTCATGGTGCCACTGGTGAGAGGCGACTATTCATGGTGCCCCTATATTTTAAAGTAGCTATCCGCCGACAACAGCCAACTTTTGCAACATATGTACAGTGTATCTTAACCTACTGACGACGAAGTATATATATAATTAGCAAATTAGAAACTCTATAGACACAATATAAACCGCTTTAAGCATGCAAGACAAACCCTAAACCGTTTAATAGGCATACATACATTGTAATATGACCGAAACACCTGGATAGCGTTTTGATAAACGAAGTTTTTGTAGTGCAATTTTGCCGTTATTTGGCGGGTTAGCTTCTTTAACGCTTCAATTTTCTTCAATTTGAAACTGAATTAAAATGGTTTCATATTTTCAGAGCATTTCCGACTTATTTTTCTCTTTTTTCCCCTTTTTTGTGTGCATTTCGTGCAATTATTAATTTATTTTGGATAATTGTATCACTTTTAAATGTGAATATATAACCTTCAAGATTATATATTACTAATTACCTTTCATTATGAGAAGAGAAGAGCCGTGGTGGCCGAGTGGATAACCCGTTTTGACCACGGGTTTGAGCTTTAATGACACCATTGCGTGTGTGTCCCTAGGAAAGACACGCCACTAGCATCGTTCGTAGGATGGGGCGTCAACCGGACGGTCCTGTATATCGGAGTATATCCTTCGAGCACGTTAACGAACCATAGGAATATTATCGATAGCAAAAATATTCCCTTGTATCCTTCACTTCCCTGGGGCGGCTAGAAATAACCTAAACGTGTACAGGGTATGGCTCTCCCTACAGACGGGACTGACAGCTTTACATCACCTCCAAAGGATGGCATACTTTCACAGAACCTGTCTATTGTGTAAGTTTGAAACACCCGGGACGTGACCCCGACGGGATTCGATCCCGGGACCGAGGGGCAAATATGTTTGATTAATGTTAACCACTCGGCCACCGCAGTTCTAAATCCCTATCATGTTATGAAATCCATTACTACGTCGTTTTAATCCATTATTATATTATTGTTTACAATGTATATATATAAACAGGTACCCGGTATATATATTTTCCTAAAAACTTCACATTTATCTCACTGATAGGAACCCTCGAATATAGCACTGTATTTAAATGTATAAATGTGATAAAACATGTTTAATATTACTGATTGTCTGCATGAAAGGTGTGCACACTGATTAAACGAATGAATGAACGACCGAACGACCGAAAGGTATAAAAGGGACTGGAGGCGATATGGAAGTGTTTGCAAACTCCCCGCTGCAATGTTAACAGAATGGGTTTCTGAGCTAAAAATAGTTCTGAGAGCTGAAAATAGTACATAAGTGGCAGCCGAACAGTATTCAAATTATATGCCTCCGCGTAGATAAATAGTGCCTCCGGGTTTGCATGAATTGGAATGTAATGAGAAGAACTGACTTAAACTAAGACGAGCTATGTATGTAATAGGAAAACAATACTATTCCAAATGACAATATATCAAATGTCCCAGAATTTGCCTTGTTTAACCTAATAAAATAGTTGGTCATATTGGGGGAAAAACGTTCTGGATACGTCATTGTTTTATTTGATTTTACTTCAGATAGAACGTGAAAACAACATGATTATTGCTTTATTATGTATATAGCAACAACTATTTCGAAAGCTTTTTAGTGATTCACGATTTCAGTGAATTATTATTAATGATAAGACGAAATGAAACAACATGTTTAGACACCACTGGATTGTTATTGTGTTGGAATATAGCATATATAGAAATATTGTTATCGTTATATCTCCTGTATTTAGGATCGGGTTCGATCAAAACTTTCATAGATTGTAAAGTTCAGGGTCTAGTTGTGCAAGATCAGAAAGATAGAGGGGCATTCCGGATCTGAACGCTATACCAATTAACAAGATGAAAAAATGGCAACAACAACTCGCGTCGGGCGCTATTTTTCACCATTTCTATTAATTTTTACTGCACTTTGTTATTCATGGGATGTTTATCTTATTCAGATTTTGTTCGTTACACAAACCCCGCCGCATTCAGCACTTTCAGTCCTTTGATTTACTTAGACCATGAGGGATGCATTTCAGATATATTTTTAGATGTACAGTGAATAGTCAAATATTTCCACTGTGCATTATGATTAAGACGCAGAGTTAAAGTTAATGTAAGACGCAGAGTTAAAGTTAATGTATTTCATTTATACCTTAAATAAATCTGCATTGAGTTTTAACATGTACGATAATAGTTTAATAGTTTCCAAGTTAATGTCATACCTTTTATATTGTTACTTTAATTTTATTTTTTTCGTAAATTAGAAGTACAAATAATACGCACGCACGCACACAAGCACACACGCACACACGCACACACACACACACACACACACACAACGGGTGAAATTACATCCTGTGTGAAACAATAAAACTGATATTTTATAGGTTGGTATATATTCTCTCTTTTCATTAATTATATCCACTGTTGTATTGATAAGACAATAGGTCTCGATCGCAAAACTCCTAGTTCACCCCCATCCCCCCTCCCCCACCCCCCCACACACACCTCCCCCACCCTCCCTTTCAAGTTACATGTAAGCTAATACCGCTGTTATTTTTTTCGCAGCTTTCAGAGTTTTGTGGAAATAGCTGCACTAGTGGCGAAGTATGCGACACAGAGTTGAGAAAATGCATTATAAAAGGTATTGTTTTGTCAAAACGGGTCAGCGGATATTGTCAAACCCCTAACAGAGAAATGAAGCTGCATACCCGATTTGTTGAATATACATGCATTAATCAGTAGTTGAATATACGTGTACAGCATATTCTGAAGCGAATGAGCTTCAGAGTACAGACATGATTGACGACGAGTAACGCCCATTTATCATAACTATAACTTATCCTTAAAGCTACACACTCTCGATTAAAATGTTATGTGTTTGCGGTTTAATATTTTGGAACTTACTTAACGATTTTTTCCCGAAATATATCAGGTAATTAATCTAAACAAACCCTTTGGCAAAAATTATGCTCTGATGATTTGACCAATCCCACCATCAACCGGCACACTTTACAACAGATGTACACCCTTTCGAAACCTACTGATGACTAGCTATATATATACTGAAAGGAAAAAGAAACGCGACACGGGTATTTCCGCTATGTATTGTATGTACAGTATGCTGTTGTTAATCGAATGGTACATGGCTACGTAAGATATTTCTTTTCGAAAAACAGACTAAAACCATACGTACCACAGCAAATAGTATTCCTGCAAAGTTTTCATTATTGACAGAGTACACGTTTGGCTTAAGCATGTGAGCAAACTTAGGATGCACAATTTTGCAAACTCTTTACGTTAAATGCAGTACTGAACTGGCTCAATTTTTCAAAGAGGAACTTCAATATTTCTGAATTTCTTGTTACAACGTGTACTGTGATTAAAACGTCTACAAACATCACAGTTGTGTCCTTTCTCTAACTTGCTGCAACTGTGTTTTTACAAAACATCTTGGGATTTCCTTGGAATATATATGGAATTAAGTGTGCAGTCAATACAATATATAGCGGAAATTCCCGTGTCGCGTTTCTTTTTCCTTCCAGTATACATTACTTTCTTTTTCTGAGGATCCAAGCTCTATAGACATAATATTAACGGCTTTAACCACTCAGGTCAAATCCCAAAACTGGAGCGTCGAATTAAGAATTGCCAACTCACAATTCATTTTAAGCATACTCAATAACAGGTATTTTAAGAACACAATAATGAATCTATACCTTTAATCGGCACATTATCACCATTATAAATCATAAAGGTGTAGCTTTAAATACCGTGTGACCATGTGATATTGGTAACACGTTTCTCTGTTGTTTTTGCCCATGCAGAATCTAACATCAGTTATATTTCCATCACATGACGGAGATATTGTCATGCTTTGCCTATATTTCAGAATGCAATCCTCTGTCGCTGGTGAACGGCACAATATGGGGCAACATGTATACAATTGGATCCCGACTAAAGATCAAATGCAATGATGGTTATGTAGAGGTTGGCAATGACATGTATACAACCTGTAACACGTCTGGACAGTGGAACCCTGCAGTCCAGTGTCAGAGCAACGTCAATGATCAAGGTAACAATATATTCGGTGATACCACTTAGTTAGGGCACTTACTCATATCTCACATGATCGCGTATGACACAAGGTAAAACTGCCGAATATATTTATATATGATAGAAATAATATAATAATATCACAGCACAATTGATATAATTCTCTTTGATTTGACTCCTGTTGCATACTCATGAAAGAAAACGTCTATACAGTTAAAATTTTCCGTAAAAATAACTACAACAGGAAATGGTAAAAATAGGCCATAGTAGGACATTTAAATAGTATTTGTCGATATTTTATGTAAACATAGAAATATTTAAAAAATGCCATTGCATTCTCATACCTTTCTTTTATTTTGAGACCATTTGCATCGCCTTTTCAGTAGTTATTGACATTCACACTAGCGTTTGTTTAGTACTGTGTGGCGGCTGTAAAAGGTCGCCCCGACTACAAATCACTACTGATTTCTTACTTACTGTTCCTATGTGATCATTAAGCCCAGTCTGTGTGGCTTTAACTTAGTAAAACCGAGTCTGCTACTTGTCTCTTATGTTGTGTTTGTTGCTTCCAAGGTATCCCCCTTTCAGTAGTTATTGACATTCACACTAGCGTTTGTTTAATGTTGTGTGGTGACTTGTAAAATGTCGCTCGAATACAAATCGGTAGTGTTTCTTACTTATTGGACCTTTGTGACCATCAAGCCCGATCTTTGTCGCTTTAAAGTAGAACACCGCTTAATCCTGTACTAGAGGGCGTGATGGGTGTTGCTTCTTATAGTACCACTCATGAACAGGCTTAATACAACCGTGTCTGATACTTTTCTCTCTTGTTTGTGTTTGTTGCTTCCAAGAAAGCCCCTTTTTGGTAGTTAAAATTTTCTATACAATTACAAATGAAAGAGCAAACGTGAAATTTCAAGTATTTTCTATTTGAAATCATATGTTGCGAATCTCTGGTATATACGTCTAAGGAAACGCCTGCTAAAACCCCGTGGACTTATGTTATACAATCAGCGTCTGTATCTCTCAGAATCGTCATATGCGCTTGTAAATCTCGAAAATCGGACCCCTAAGCCGACCCCAAAAGTACATGAGTATATTACGATATATGTATGTATATGGAGTCTAGTTAGGAGTCTGATTACCTGGGGGCCGGTTTTGAGAATTCCATGTGCATGACATGAACACACATTCGTGACCGTATTTTAAAATTCGGAATATCTCTTGTTTTATTTGAAAATTCTCCAACCGTTAAATCAATTAATTGAGCGGCAATTTTAGGGTACTGGTTGTGTACCAGTTATCGTCATTCACCAGATTTCGTCATTATCAATAAAACGCTTTACAAATCACTACACACTATCATCAGACGATTGGAGAGAAAAAAATAGTTTATAAATGTTAACATACACTCTCAAACCAACTCGTTTACCTATATAAATATCGTTCTAAACAAAACACAATCGGGGGAATCACGCGCTAATGCGCATGCGCAGGAAAATTTCCTTTTAAAATGGCTGACCTTTTACGTCGAACCATTGAATCAATTTGACATGCACAAAAATCTAAAAGTATGTGGCAAACGAAAACAACTAGTTCACGTCAATCAATTTAAATTTGCGGACAGTTATTTCCCTTTAAATTATTAACGTCGAAGTCAAGTAAATTACATCCGATACCTACAGTTGAAAAAACATTTAAAGTTGTAGATATATTTTTTTTCTAGATATTTTTTTTTGTGTATTCATATGCAATGGTATATTTATGTTTCAATTAATAAATACAGACGTTTTCATCATCCCTAACATTGATTTTTTGGTATTAAACTGAACATGACGATAACTGCTACATTCAGCTCAAACGACCGGCCCAATTCAGTCTATATTTAGTAACGGTCACGTGACACTTGTTACTGAAAATAGGAACAATGTAAGCACAGAATATCTACGGCAAAGGGCTAAGCTTCTCTACCGGCAAAACTATTTATGAGATGACTAGTTTTGATTTAGATGTATTAAAAAATCAACATAAAACTGACGATATCTGGTATACAGCCAGTAGATCTGGAGATGCATTCTTTTGTTTTCATTTCATAAAATGTGCATAAATAATGAAACAGTAGTTTAATTAGGGCCTATTTATCCGTCATATAATTATCTTCGTAATTGAAATGAACTGTTAAACGGCTCGCCAAAACAATATTTAGGTTATTTATAGCTGCTTCCAGAGAGACTGAGACGCTATATGAAATCCCCGGATCACCATAAACTTAAAACCAAATATATTGTTTTATTTCACCCTATATTTCATCATACTGTATACTCGTATTTCACCATACGGAAATGCCTACATAAACAACCGCCGTAACCTTATATAACACACGTGCATCCAAAAAAAAAGCACCAAAGAGAATAATACCACGCCGATCGAGTATATGTTTGTAACTTACTCTATATTTACTCTATATAGCCACTCTCATTCCGTATTTGGAAACTTAACCCCGCCCAACATATGACACACAAACAAAATCGCCATACACGATAACGGGAAATAGTCACGTGTATGAGTTAATTTTTCAAATACCGAAGGAGATGATACGAGAGCGGCGTCATATTTCGAAGGAACATATGGAACATGTCTGACAAATGTAGAGTGTGTTACAAAAAACATACGCGATCGGTGTGATATTCTTCTATTTAGTGAGTTGTATGCATGCATTTGTGGTATTTGAGGGTTGTTCTATTGAAATATGGTGGTTGTTTATGAAGGCATTGCGTGATGTCTTCAGAAACCTCGCCGACAAAGTGCGTTATTGGGTCGTAAGAGCCATGATTCTCACGGCTAAATTTCATCATAGGTAAGCGTTCATTGATTCCCATCAAAGTCATATTCTTTTTGACTCTCCTCGGAGTAAGGGGTGGAGCATAAAATGGGCGGAGCTGACTGATATTGCAACACGGCGTTGGTGTTTTTTTATGTTGGAATGGGAATTGGTATGAACCGCAACGACAGCATATGCGTCACTGTAATTTGAAGATGTTAATCAATCCACTTGAGTGTATATACTACAAACAAATAAGAATAATATGAAAATGTGATCCTTTGGAAGAAAAGAACGCACCTACTTAGTAGACACAGGTTCGTTTTTTTATTGAGTCTTGTTTATGAAAGATAATGATAAATAATAGTTTATTTTTTATAGTCTCAGAGTCAATTTATATAAAACCTAACATCTCAAGTCAATAATCTATATATTAATATATCTATACTCCTGGTATATATCGGACTATCCTCAGAGTCAGGTTATACAAAACATAACATATCCAGTGTCTATACTCTATAGACATATATCTATACTCCTGATATATATCGGACTCTCCTCAGAATCAAGTTATACAAAACATAACATATCCAGTGTCTATACTCTATATATTTATATATCTATACTCCTGATATATATCGGACTCTCCTCAGAGTCAGGTCACATAAAACCTAACAACTTCAGTGTCTATAGTCTGTACATTTATATATATATATCTGACTCTTCTCAGAGCCCGGTTCCATAACACCTAACAACTCCAATATCTATAATATAAACAGTTATATATCTATACTCCTGATATATATCGGACTCTCCTCAGAGTCAGGTCACATAAAACCTAACAACTTCAGTGTCTATAGTCTGTACATTTATATATATATATCTGACTCTTCTCAGAGCCCGGTTCCATAACACCTAACAACTCC
Organism: Cyrtodaria siliqua; assembly: GCA_037043455.1. Taxonomy (NCBI): domain Eukaryota; kingdom Metazoa; phylum Mollusca; class Bivalvia; order Adapedonta; family Hiatellidae; genus Cyrtodaria; species Cyrtodaria siliqua. The sequence continues at coordinate 107,412 of JAWPHD010001715.1, read as the reverse complement.
AATATCTATAATATATACAGTTATATATCTATACTCCTGATATATATCGGACTCTCCTCAGAGTCAGGTCACATAAAACCTAACAACTTCAGTGTCTATAGTCTGTACATTTATATATATATATCTGACTCTTCTCAGAGCCCGGTTCCATAACACCTAACAACTCCAATATCTATAATATATACAGTTATATATCTATACTCCTGATATAAATCGGACTCTTCCCAGAGTCAGTTTATATAATTACATCCATCTTTAGGGTCTATAATCAATGTACAGTTATATATCTATACTCCTGATATATCTCGGACTCTACTCAGAGTCATCGGATTCTACTCAGAGTCAGGTTATATAAAAACTAACATCTCCATTGTTTATAATCTATGCATTTATATATCTATACTGATATATACCGGACTCTTCTCAGAACCAGGTTACATAACAACCCCAGTTAATCTATACGTGTATGAATCAATACCTTTGATATATATTGGACTCTCCTCAGAGTCATATACTATACAACCAACCATGTCCAAGGTCTATAATCTATACGTTCATGTCCGATCTTTTTATATTTCTTGGATATATATTGGACTCTTCTCAGAGTCGGGTCATATACAACTTTCCATCTCCAGGGTCTATAACCTATACATTATGTATCAATACCTTGGATATATATTGGACTCTCCTCAGAGTCAGGTTACATAAAACCTAACAACTCCGGTGTCTATAATCTATATATTTATACATCTATACTCCTAATATATATCGGACTCTTCTCAGAGCCAGGTTACATAAAACCTTACTTTCCAGTGTCTATAATCTATACATTTATATACCTATACTTCTGATATATATAGGACTCTTATCAGAGTCAAGTTATATAAAACCTAACATCTCCAGGATCTATAATCTATACATTTATATATCTATCCCCTGATATATATCGGACTCTCTGCAGAGTCCGGTTACATACAACCTAACATCTCCAGGGTCTATAATCTATACATTTATATATCTATCCCCTTATATATATCGGACTCTCTGCAGAGTCCGGTTACATACAACCTAACATCTCCAGGGTCTATAATCTATACATTTATATATCTATCCCCTTATATATATCGGACTCTCTGCAGAGTCCGGTTACATACAACCTAACATCTCCAGGGTCTATAATCTATACATTTATATATCTATCCCCTTATATATATCGGACTCTCTGCAGAGTCCGGTTACATACAACCTAACATCTCCAGGGTCTATAATCTATACATTTATATATCTATTCTCCTGATATATATAAGACTCTTCACAGAGTCAGGTTATATAAAAACCATCCACATCCAGTGTCTATAATCTGTACATTTATGTTTCTATACCTTTGATATACATGTATATTGGAATAAATATACAGATTACAGACCCATGAGATGGGTGGTTTATTGTTATATTGTATGTATCAAGGTACTGATACATACACGTATATATTACAGGCCTTGGAGATAGCTGGTTTTATATAATTTGACTTTGAGGAGAGTTCCATACATATCAAAAGTATTGACACATAATGTATATGTTATATACCCTAGAGATGGATGGTTTTATATAACCTGACTCTGAGGAGAGTCCAATATATATCAAAGGTATTGATAAATACTGTATAGGTTATATACCCTGTAAAAGGATGGTTTTATATAACCTAATATGAGGAGAGTCCAGAATATATATATAGGGTGTATATATGCCTGCATGTATAGATTATAGTTTATTTCTTTATATAAGCCAAATGTGGCCAATGAACATGTTTACATAATATACATAGCTATACATAGTTGTCACTGGTGAGATGAAGGAAAAACCTAATGTATTTATATAGCAGGTGATAGTATGTAACAAACTACATACATATTAGTATTTCTCTCTTTCCATCACATGCAACAACTCATTCATTTACTTTGGTCTCCTATCCATTCAGTCGTAGTCAACTAATATACACATACAGACATGTTAATGCAATGTATGTATGCCCGTTGACTTAGTGATATATATATATCTATCCATACGCGAGAGCGCGTGCTTGATGTATTTTTTTAAATATATACTCGTACATAGTCTTGAATTAATCAATGCAATCTCCGTTTAAAAATATGCTTTCCGCCAGCTGTTATACCCATCCTACTGTATGTGGTATAATTACCATTTAAAGAGGAACCTCCCTTTTTTAAATGTAAGATCTTCTCGAAAATGATTATACTATTAATTATATATCAAAAATATTTTTGGCGGGAGTTATTGCCCTTCAAATGTTTTAATACACAAACTTACTCCATAGTTCTCCTGAACCACTGGCACATTTCTGTGAAGCTTGGCAAGGATAATCAGTATCGTGCATATCGTCGCCGTGTTCCAGTTGAATGATTTTTGGCCGAGTTATGGCCTGTTAAAGGTTTCAATACACAAACGTTGTCCAGACTAGTTTCTTCTGAACTCAGTTTCGATAAATCTTCTTGACCCACTCTGCTGAAAGCGGTACAATTATTATTTAAAGACGTTATGACATTATTTTTTATATAGAATTAGCTACTCAATAATGATGATACTATTAAGATAATAATAATAATAATAATAATAAGACCAGAGACGTAATAAACTTAAATCACTGGACTGACATGTGCGTAGTAGTCTTTAATTCATCAAAACAAACTCCGTTTCGTTAATTCATATCTCAGTTTCGGTCCGTTTCGTTAAATCAACTCCATTCCGGTAAATCGTGTAGCGTTAGTTAGCTCCTCCCATCAATTAGGTACCGCCTCTGACTTTGAGGTCATATACCACTATTGCATTTTACATAGGGTTACATTATAGCCTTTTGGCCCTAAAACACATTTTACATACCCAAGGGAACCTTTTAGGCTACTTTATTTTCAAAAAATATCCTAATCACACTTACAAAAGTGAAAATAATTGGGGGTTTTGTAATGCTTTCACCTACTTTCGGTTTGATGAAGGTGCTGACCGTCGGGCTCGCAGCAAATAAATGTGAATTTCTGACAATTTACTATACCTGCAATTTTCTCAATAAAATAGCCCAGATGCAAGAACAAATACATTTTTTTTTTTTTTATCACCTACACATATTATTTTGACATTTTATGTACATCAGGTATGGTTAAGGCAATTCTACCCAATCAGAAAATAGCTCTTTCGAAAAAGATATACCCTAATACACCCCTATACTTTTTTCAGCCAATCAGTAGCCCCAAAACAATAGTAGTATGTGACCTAAAGGGGAGTCCAATTATCAGACAATGAGGGGAGTCAACGAACGTTTACCATGTCCCTTTACATTTACTACAGATACATTCAACGCATCTATTTTGTCTCATTTCTTAGAAGGGAAATATTTACTTCGTATATTTGTATTATTGTGTGCTTTTCCTTCCAGTAAGATCCTTCTGCTCGTTGTTGAAACATATGTTGTGTCTTTAAGGTCAACCAACTGACTGCTATGATGTCCTACACTTCGGTATTGGAAGCACCAGTGGGGTTTACTCAGTTTATCTACAGACTAGTAACACACAGCTGCAAGTCTACTGCGACATGGTCACGGATGGAGGCGCCTGGACTGTAAGCAATCAGAAAAACAAGACAAAAACAATTTAAGAAAGCAAGAAAATTGAATACTATGTGTTCATTTCTATTTCCGAGCTGTTAAAAATCACAGTTGTGTCCATATAAATTATAGGAAAGTATTTCCGATTGGCTGGATGACGCGGTAACCGTTAGTAGAATGAACATTATTCATTGACGTGCACTACTTTCGTGTTGTAAAGGTAGTATTCGTTCAAATGCTTTGAGTGATTGAAAAAAAGTATGGCCAACTTGCACCAACACTTTGATTCACGTATCTTAGCAAAATAAAATGACATACGTTTGTCAAATTTTAAAAACTAGGGAAGACTTGTTTTGTCATGGGGAACAACTGATTGAAGTTTCAATGAAATGCTTTGAGTGATTGGGAATTTGTGGCCAAGGTGCACCGAACTTTAACGTGTGTCACTGACGCCAACGCCGATGCAGAGGCAAACAGAAAAACTCAAATAGTCGAGTAAAAAGGGAAAGTCTTGCCTCTAAGGAGGCAATTTACGTTTTGTCTAATCGGTGGAATATTTTGTCGAGCAGATTTAGTGAAAAGCGAGACATATTCGAGACAATGACGGACGTACCGACGTCCTTACGTACATATGTCCGTTAGTTTTCATTTAACAATATCTCGAACACTATAAGTGATACACTTTCAATTTGGTCAGTGAGTATATTTGGGCATACTCTGTATTTATAACTCACCCATATGTTCCCATGATATTGACACTGAGCTTTAAAATGACTCAGACAGAACTTAATGACAAATTGTTAAACATATGTTTAACATTTTTTTCTTTCAATAATATCTATTTAAAACTATAAGTGAAAGATCTTTCAAATTTGATCAGAGGGTGTATTAGAACATATACTATACATATAACACCCCCGCATGTTTCCTTAACCTTGACATTTAGCTTTAAAGATCGAGATTTAAACTAACTTAGAAAACAGTTGTTAAACATATCGCTTCAGATCAATGCATCGTACGCTATAATGACGTAACAAACTGCAACAATTGGACTTCACATACAGCAAAATGTACTACACAACTTGCAACAGACTCTAGTCCTATACATGCTTCCATGCCATATATAACCCATGCAAGCCGTTCCTTTTAAAAGGAATATGTATACTATCTGTATGACAATTTTATTTCCAGAGCATAATAGGAAAATCTATAGGTCCAATGTGTTTGGCTTAAAAGATTCATGCTGTTTTATGTTTTCATTTGTATTTGTCTTTATTTATTGCATTTGCTACTCTTTCCATTTGGTAAAGTGATTGTGTTTAAATTGCCATTCCGTCTTAAACCATGTGTCTGTGTGTGTATCTTGTTTTAAAAAACTCGTATATTGTGTTTCATTACTAATTTGCTAATGATTACTCTATTTAGATCTTCCAGTACCGAAAAGATGGAGTTGTTGATTTTTACCTACCATTTGCCAAATACGAAAATGGGTTTGGTGATATCAATGGAGAGTTCTGGCTTGGTAAGTAAACAGGAATGATGGCTTTAGCAATGTTTTAGACACAACATTTTTGTTTTAATATTTGTTTGTTTTAAATGTTTAGTTGTATAAGACTGGCTGTACCTAGATCACAGGTTTAAGTGTTATACAATATCAACAGAAGCTATTCATAATCCAGAACAGTCGAATATAAGGTAAGCATAGATAGTACATGTGCAGATTTCGTTTAATATAGTTTACACAGATGGTTACACCTATTTTGTAAGGGATGCGTTTTCACTTTTGTTTTCCTCCCTAGTATTATGCGTTCAGTGAAAAAAGTAAATGGACACTACATTGTCAAAATACACTTAGGTTAGGTTACCTCAACCACGTCATCCATGTAGAAACGCACTCATCTTTGGGGCAACATACTTACTTTTGGTGCGAAACGCTCACTTTGTAGTGGGGACTAGAGGGGGTGGGGACACGTTCATTTTGGGGGCGACACACTCACCCTTGGGGCAACACATCCATCGCATATACTTATTATTTAGTCATCGAGTACGTTGAATAAAAGCACGCATATTATCACATCATTTCATTACTACACATAATCAATAGCAAAAGTAGATATAAAAGTTGAACAGAAAATATAGATTCAAGGATCACATTCAATCAAAAACATGCAACATGGAAAGGCAAGGTATATAACATCACAGACACAAGACCTCGGTCTGAGGGTACCTCGGTCTGAGGGTGTCTCGCTCACCGCGGCAAACCGCATATGAAATGTTTTATTAAATTTGTGCTTAAATGATGTCCACCAAAGACAACACTTCATATGACCAAGTATCAAACAAATAAAAGAGAGGTAATCATAAGAAGTTAAGTTACTGAAGTTTTGGGAAAATAACGCAAAATATGAACTTGGTATTTTTTGTCGTTCAGCGATGTCCACCAATGCCAACAATACATATGACCAAGTATCAAAGACATAAAGTGAGGCAATCACATAAAGTTAACTGAGGTGAAGTTACCTAACCAAGGTTAAGTTACCTAACAAAGGTTAAGTTTTGGAAAAATAATGCAAAATATGACCTTGACCTTGGCATTACCTGATTTCCCTTTACCCAACAAAGCATCTGACAAAGTTTCAGCAAAATTCGAGCAGCGGTTGTTGAGATATAGTTGATTTAAATTGTGGCCGCCGCCGCCGGAAAAATGACTGCTAGGTCTCGCTACACACTATCGTGGGCGAGACAATAAAAGGGTTGACAATATGGTTACCGCCGTGAACGGTCGGACAGTGGCAAAATAAAACGCCGCTGAGAGTTTGAACCAGGTTCAAGGGTGCACCAGACCTCACGCTTACCCTATTGTCATCCCAATAAAACCATACAGTGGTAATAAAGAAATCCCCACCGCGCTATATCCTCTAACAAGCTAGGTAGCATTATTAAGCTAACATACATTTGTTAAAGAATAAATGTTGATTGGTATTAAAACTGAATCGACAATACTCATCGACAAAACAGTATATTTATATGAATTCTTGAACAATAGGTGTATCAGTATTGATTATTTCAATTAAACATTATATGTATCTGACATGTATGCGCTGTTAATAATGCACTATTATGTTCGGGCATTAGTGGTGACGTGGGGTGGGGTGTGGTCATCCGTTTGTGTTATACGCATGCATTGCTTTATAAGCACGCATTTTTATTTTTATCACCTCAGGTTTAAAGTACATGAACGAGATGACTTTCCAGAAAACCAACGAAATATACCTACATTTCGTTGATAGCACTGGACTCATTGCGATGGAACATTTCAGCGATTTTAACGTAGGTGCTGCAGACACAAACTACACGTTAACAATAGGCTCTCTTTTGCTACAAAATGATACCGGAACTGCCAGTAAGTATACGATATTCTAAGAATGTTTTGTACAAGTACGTGTAATACTAAAGCCCAGTATACTTTAACGATAACCTCACTGCACCAGTTCGTCCGTCAGATGTAGACATTAGCCGGGCTGTTCGCTGTACTGGAGTCAGTCCTCTAAGGAACATAGATAATGTGTTAGTTAGCTGTTAAACAACACTTCAATAACAATCGTGCACAACCTAACATTCGCTGATGCGATACATGACACTAGTATAAAGCACCGCTTTAACAAACTACATAAAGGTAAAGTGACACACACGCACGCACGCACGCACGCACCGCACGCACGCACACACACATTCACACAGAGTCCCAAAAACACGATTTCGAGACGAACAATAAATACAAGCATAAAAAGCGAAGTATGCGACACAACAAACATACAAAGGTTGAGAACAAAGCCGCTGGGGTTTAAACACGGTTCTAGGGTGCACCAAACCTCATTCTTACCTTACCGTCTCCTAATTGAACAGGACTGTGTAAATAAAGATATATCCGCCAAGTTATATCCCATAACAAACTAGGCAGCATGAATAGGAAATATAAGTAAAAGAGAAAGATGATCATGTATATATGAATATAAAAAAGCATAGAAAGACAAAAAGTATGTACTCGGGGACGGACGTAGCAACAAGAGAATAAACATTTAAAGGCACGACAAGACTGAAGACACGTATTTATCGCTGCCTTCAGTTAGACGTCACCACAGGTTCTACAATATTTCGGTCGTCACACAAATAACGAGCAAATCATCGTAACTGTAAAAGGGTCAACCACTAAACATGCAGTGCATTGCAAGATGATAGCGTCAAACTCACTTTTGATAAATGTTCTAATAAATTTGACAAAGATTGTATAAAAGTGATCATGACCAGGGATCTTGCGAAATTGTAAATCAAGTCACCACAGAAGTCAGTTTGTTATAGTTTCTGTCGTAGTTATTTAATATACCAAAAACATACTTAACATGTGCCCTTTTTTGGTTCTCAACTTGGTCATATTCATGTGTGCTCTTATAACTATATACTGTGTTATATGTTCCCATGTCTCACTAATATTTGTGCTTTCATTATTTTTAACAGGAAGTTTGATATTTAACAACGGAGCAAAATTCAGTGCAAATGATTTCGATTATGACACGGATAGCAGAGATTGTGCAAAAAATTGGTATGCTGGCTGGTGGTTCAGTAGGGGAACATGGTTGAACCCAAACGGCGAATATGTCACTCCAGGAACTGTATCAACATACGAAGGAGGCTGGGGAGGAATGACTAACTATGGTTGGAAATCAGGGTCCTCTTTGAAATCTACGAGGCTTATGTTTAGACGAATATAGATGTATTCAAGTATGACTTTGGAATATTTACGGTTACATATTGTTGACGTACAAAAAGCTGATAGACGGTTGAGAATTAAGAGATTTGTAATAAAGACCATAGTGTTTATTTTCCTTTAAAATGTCCATAAACGTCTGTTTAGAAGGATATGATTGAATTGAATTGGATTTTATAGTCGCACCAACAGCTAAGATAATATGGCGACTTTCCAGCTTCCATTGGTGGAGAAAGACCCCAGGTGCCCCTCCGGGCAATTTTCGTGCACGAGCGGGCACCTGGGTAGAACCACCGACGTTTTGCAAGCCAGCTTGGATAGCTTCCTCACATAAAGATTCCTAGGCCCTGAGAGATCGAACCTACAGCGGTGAGGGGCAAGTGATTTCAAGTCAGAGACGTTAACCACTCGGCCACGGACGCCCCTAGAAGGATATGAATAACGTTGTATACATGTGCTATTTTTAATGATTTTGGAGAATGGACAATTTAAGACGTCAACATATTAAGCATTAACGTTGTTGTTTTTTTAGCAATTTTTGTCAGAGATTTATTTACTCCTTTAATCTAAGGGTGGGGTGGGGGTGGGGTGTGTGTGTGGGGGCGGGGTGTGTGTGTGGGGGCGGGGTGTGTGTGTGGGGGTGGGGGGTGGGGGTGTGTGTGTGTGGGGGGGGGGGGGGGTGTGTGTGTAGAAATTGTCCAGTCCAGAGTCACTTGATTAGTCTGCGAAAAGTGTGAGACAAATAACAGTTAGATTGGGCCTGAAGTATCTTATTAACGGAATTAAGTTATACGACTAAACATTTGAAACGGTAAAAATAACGCCAACTTATAAGTTAATTTGTTTGAATGGTGTTTTACGTCCTTTTTAACACATGTCAGGTCAAATATGAAGTGTTTTTTTGTGTTAGAGGCAGACCATCCAATTTTTCCTACCTCCCGTCACCGTAAGAATCAAAACTTTCTCACTTGACAAATCGAGCTCCCAGTGACATTCGAGCCCGCAGCGGTGAGAGGCGATACAGGGTTAGCTCTTTCCTATCCCGACCATGGAGGCATTACATTATAAGTCATACAATAAAAGAACTGAGGCAAAATTCACGAACGAAAGTCACGAAATGACCAAATACAAATATAAGAAAGAGGATCAGCAGATCAGATCCTAAAAAAAGTAATGAAATAAGTTGAATATATTACTATACAAATAGAAGCCGTATTCTGAATCATCTTAAAGGCTCTGAAGGTAGTGGATCATTATCATTTCCATACCCAAATAGGCCTCTTGTTTTAAAAAAGAGTATAATAATGGACCTTTGGAAACGGCCCGAGCACGACACATACGGAATATTGCAGTTTCGGTTTGATTGAGACTGTTCATGAGCGGTAATGAAATATGCTAGCTACCGCTCACGCCCTCTAGCCCCGGGTTGAGCAGAACTCAATATTCATAAATCAATAATACACAATTTTAACCATCCCGAAGATTGCATGCATACGTCTACTTTGTCTTTAGTGTTTAGCCTAGATGATATACCTAAAGCAATAGTTATCTTGTTTAACCTTCACCGTTCTCACATCAAATGTATACGCAAGGGCTGATATTAACCAATTTAAACATAAGCTCTTTCTGTAAGGTGAGAGGTATACAGTACTTGTTCTACCCAGGACACATGGGATGGTCTACCTCTAGCACAAAACCTCGACCGTTGTATATGGCCTACATGTCCTGAAATGACGTAAAACACCATTCAGACAAACAAAAACACTCGATAAAGCATGGTTTTGATGACATAGACATTTATGATGGGATATAAAGTTAATGTTTACCTGAACAGGTTTCACCAGCTATTTAGTAAGATGATAAGAATATTTCAAGGGTATCCGATGAAGATAGGGAATTCCAACCCGAGGTATAACTGCTTTTATCGGAACCAAGGCTCTGCCGCGGTTCCGATTAAAATACTTTATATACCGGGGGTTGGAATTTCCTATCTGAACCGAATACCCATGATAGATTCTTTTTCTTGCATATCGGAGACATGATGTATGTTGACGCCGCCAGTTACTAACGTTTTGCATGTTTTCCTGCATGCCGGATGTTGGTGTGTGCGTGACTTTTATCTTTACCCGTAAATATAAGACTTTCCATCCCCCATGTAAAACGTGGATAGCCTTAACCGGTATGCGAGAAAAACGTTGCAAAAAAAATGCCATGCACAGTATTATTACTTTCAGAACTTTGAAGGTATGTTTTCCTTGCGGTCACTACATTTGTATCAGTAATGGATGGATGGATGTACTGACTAGAATACAGAACAAGAGCTGTCGGAGAACAGCGCAGCTAGACTATTCGATTTTTCAGAGAATAATAAATTATATAGCTAGTATATACCATCGGAAAACAAGGGTAAAACAATGTGGGGTGGAGTTGGGGGACGGGGCTTGTATGGAACTCGGGCCGATATAACGTTATGTGAAATTTTATTATTTTTTTCTGTTTTAGTGCAAAATTGCTGTCATTTGAAAGAAATTTGTGGTCGAAAGGCAACTCGGGGAGGGAGCTGATATCTGGCAATTTTTATTGTGGCCTCATTTCATTTTTTTTATTGATATTTCATCTTTGTATCTGAATTTTAATCTAAATTGTTTTATATGTATATGATTGCGTTCAAATTAAAATATTAATATCCAAATAATGGAAGATAAAATGAAAACAATTCCCCTCCCATGACCTCCATGTGAGGGAGCCCATAACCCAATTTGTGTGTGGGAGGGGGGGGGGGGGAGGCGGGGGGCAGGGCGGTTGCGCATCCAACATACAACATAGCTATATATGTGAAAAAAATACAAACATTGAGTTTCGAGTGGGTGTAGGCAGGGGATGGGTGGGGTGTGGGGGGAACATAGCATATCTATGTGTAGAATTGACCAAACAACTCAGACATTTGTAAAACAAAATTACAAAAAAATGAGTTTCGAGTGAGGTGGGGTGGGTGGGTGGGAAGGCGGGGCGGTGGAGTGGGGTGGGGGCAACATATATGTGTAAGAAGCTATGTAAGAAATGACCCAAAACAACACAAGAAATATCTAAAAAAACATCGAGTTTTTGAGTGGGGATGGGGGGTGGGGGAGAGGCGGGGTTGGGGGAGTGCAGCATATATGTGTAAGAAGCTATGTAATAATTGACCAAACAACACAAGAAATATGTAAAAAAGAAAAGAAAAAGAGTTTTGAGTGTAGAGGGAGTGGGGGTGGGGGTGTTGGGTGGGCGGAGGTGGTGGGGGTGGGGTGGGGGGGTGCTTCATATATGTGTAAGAAGCTATGTAAGAATTGACCAAAACAATACAGAAGTATGTAAAAAATAAAAATAAAAATATTCCAGTTTTGAGTTGGGAGGGGGGTGGGGGCGGGGGTAGAGGCAGCGGGGAGGGGACAACATATGTATGTGTAAGAAGCTATATATAAAGAATTGACCAAAACAACACAAGAAATATGTAAAAAAAAAAAAAGAAGATTTTTGAGTGGGGGGGGGGGGGGGGTGGGGGGTGGTGTTGGGGTGCGGGGGGGTGGGGGTGCATCATATATGTGTAAGAAGCTATGAAAGAATTACCAAAACAACACAGAAATATGTAAAAAAAAAAGAGGTCAATGACCTTGAAGCTCTACTGATTGATTTTGATTTCAGGAAGTAGTCGCTACAGACTTGTTATTTTGAGAAAATCTATTTTTAACGTGGCGGGCCCATCTTGAATTTTCGGCCGACCTGAATTTTTGCTAGGATCAATTAGACATTAGAGCAATATTCCTGTGAAGTTTCATGAAAATTCGTCAAGTTGTTTCAGAGGAGTAGTCGCTACAAGTTTTTCATTATATAACTCTATGTAAACAAAGATGGCCGCTGGTAGCCATGTTTAACGTCAAATCAAAACAATTTTCGACAAGGACCCACATCATGTCATACTGATCATTTTAGAAAAAGTCCCATATCAATATCTCTTATAGTTTTGAAGAAGTAGTCGCTACAAACTTATTATTTTAAATCTATTTTTAGCGTGGCGGACATCTTGAATTTCGGCCGACCTGAAATTGTTCTAGGATCAACTAGACATCAAGAGCAACATTCTGTGAAGTTTCATGAACATCCGTCAAGTAGTTGCAGAGGAGTAGTCGCTACAAGTTTTTACTATATAACTCTATGTAACACAAAGATGGCACTGGCAGCCATGTTTAACGTCGAATCAAAATAATTTTCCACTAGGATCAACATCATGTCATGCTGATCATTTACAAAAAGACCCATATCAATATCACTTATAGTTTTCAAGAAGTAGTCGCTACAAACTTATTTTTAAAAATCTATTTTTAGCTGTGACGGCCATCTTGAATTTCTGGCAGATTCTGAAACTTTTGCTAGGATCAATTAGACATCAAAGAGCAACCGTCCTGTAAAGTTTCATGACAATCCGTCAAGTAGTTTCAGAGGAGTAGTCGCTACAAGTTTATACTATTATAACTATGTAAACAAAGATGGCCGCTGGCAGCCATGGTTTAACGTTGAATCAAAACGATTTTTGACAAGGATCAACATCATGTCATGCTGATCATTTTTAGAAAAAGTCCCATATCAATATCACTTATAGTTTTCAAGAGTAGTCGCTACAAACTTTGATTTTAAAACTCTATTTTTAGTTTTGGCGGCCATCTTGGATGTCACCATGATTTTTTTGCTAGGATCAACTAGACTTTATGGGCAACATTTCTGTAAAGTTTCATGAATATCCATCCAGTAGTTTCAGAGGAGTTGTCGCTACAAATAAAAGTTTACCGACAGACAGACGGACAGACAGACGGACGGACGGACAGACGGACGACGGGCGCCGCACCACGGCATAAGCTCTGCTGATTTCTGATCAGTAGAGCTAATAAAAATAAAAATATTCCAGTTTTGAGTTGGGAGGGGGTTGGGGCGGGGGTAGAGGCAGCGGGGAGGGGACAACTTATGTATGTGTAAGAAGCTATATGTAAGAATTGACTAAAACAACACAGAAATATGTCAAAAAAAACAACAAAAAAATATATATATAAAGAGTTTCAAGTGGGGGGGGGGGGGGGAGGGGGGACGTGGGGTTGAGAGACGGGGTGTTGGGGAGGGGGCAACATATATGTGTAAGAAATGACTAAAACAACACAGAAATATATAAAAAAAAATAATTGTGGAGTGAGGGTGGGGGTGGAGGGAGATGGGACTTGGGTGGAGCAGGGAGCCCATGCCCCAATATGGGTGAAGTATGAAGAAGATGCATAATGTTATAAGAAATCTCAAACCAAAATTATAGATTTATACATGCTTACATGCAAACCTAAATCTGCCTTTATTGCACATTTTATGGGCCATCACGATTTGGGTTCCGTGGGAGCCCAGAATTTGCAGAAGACACAACTTCTTACCCAACCCTTTACAACGTACTATAAGGAAACCAATTCCAAAATTTATTTGAGCTAGGACAAGAAATGTAAGAGATATGGACCTGTAAACACAGCTTACACGCAAAATTTGGTGTGACACATTCTGAGGGCTATCGGAATTTGGGTTCCATGGGATCCCAGGGGTTACAGGAACCAAAATTACTTAAGAATCCCTTAAGATAATGCTATAAGTAAGCTAATGGCCAAATTTGGTTGTGCTAGGGTAAGAAATGTAAGAGATATAAAACACAGCTTACACGCAAAATTTGATGTGAATGTGAAATGGGTCACATTTTATGGGCTATCATAATTTGGGTTCCATGAGAGCCCATGGGTTACAGGAACCAAAATTGCTTACACAGTCCTTAAGATAATGATATAAGGAAGCCCATGGCCAAATTTGGTTGTGCTAGTGTAAGAAATGTAAGAGTCTATAGGCTTTCAAACACAGCTTACACGCAAACCTTGATGTGGTACGCCGACGCCGACCCCGGGGTGATTACATAAGCTCTCTTATTCTTCGAATAGTCGAAGTAAAAAGAAAAAGGAGCATTTACAAAAAAGACAAGCAATAACAAAAACAGAAACATCAAAGCATATCAACTCATATTCAACTCATGTCAACTCATGTTTAGATGTTTAGGCGCTAATTGGTTTGTGATTGAGAGAGAGAGAGAGAGAGAGAGAGAGAGAGAGATTCAGTCAATATTCACAAGTTTTTGATATTAACAAAGAAATTAATTTAGTTAACAATGGTTATGATATTATAGCTTTGGAATGAGATGAGTTTATAGCAACAATTTCAAAAAAATTGTAAGAACACATACAGAATATATTTCGTAGATTTGTATTTAAAGTGTACTTTATAGAAACAATGCAAAAATGGCCTCCGACCTTTAATTGTTGTTTTCGTCGTATTGGTTCTCTTGTTGCTCTGGCTTCTGCTTTTGTTCCTGTAGGTGTATATGATAGGTTACATGTGCGTATTAGAGCATTTTGTGTCTACATTATATGTGTAGTTCAATTGCTAATTGTTATAATGTTTTATTGTGATATGCATACATAGAAGGTCTTACACTCGTGCTTTTTTAGTATTGCATTTATTAAACGAGTTTGCAAATATGATATGCGATGTGACGTCATTGATATTAAGTTATACCATTAGTGTATTGTGAAAATTATGCCATGGATTTATTACATTCTCAGAAGCCATTTGATGTGATAAATATATAATGTTTTTTTCTTTAGCAGGATGTGTATATATTTATTTCAGTGACACAAACAATTTCATTTAAATTGTTATGAACTTTGTATAAATATTAATTGAGAAGAGTTGTTTCGGCAGTCTTTCTTGGTCAAAGTAACGAGTGGCAAGTAATGTTTCTCCAAACAAATTTAATTGCTTTTTATTGTTTAGGTATAACTTTTTTGATTCGATATTCATTGGGTGATTAACATTTTTCATACTATAAGTTAATATTAAAAGTCGTTTTTAATTAAAAAGCATAATAAGCATTGCATTTGATTGTTTATGGAGATAACAAATACATGTAATCCTATAATGTGTTTTTTAAGACTAATTAGGAAATGCTATTAGTATAAAGGTTTGCTATTTTCCTTAATTAAAAGTTGTATTTTCAAAACGTTTAAACATGCATGAACTTTTCCTGGAGTGTCTGCTTTTCTTGCGCGATAGTCATTTTTGTATATATTTGCAATCAAAAGGTTGAATTTAAACGTTATTTAAGTTTTGAAAGCCTTTAAGGAAATGGTTTCAACTTTATTACTTCAACATTTATATTGTCATAGTGTATCATAAGTTCTCGAAAGTTTAGTAAAAATGCAAAGTGTGTTGTTATTGGTTATATTGTTACTTATTTTTAATTTGAGTAGCCATCTGGCACTTAGTTGACCAATTCCATTGTTTATGTAGATTCGTGTATATATTTTTCATATTTTAGCCATTCAAGACATTTTTCTGATCCAAGGGTTGTGAAAAAATCAGTGAACTACTTCTGAAAAGTCCTGCTTTTTTTTTTTCTTTTTTTTTTGTGGGGTTGGGGTTGGGAGCAGAGTGGGGGTTGGGGTGGGGTAGGTAATTACTTGAGTTATATGTAATCTCATAATTCTATACTTTTCTATAATATACCAGGGTCAATATGGGTTGAAGGTTGGAATAATCTTGTGTTTTTATATATATAATTGTAAGTGGTCTTATGAAGATTGAGAAGGAGCATTTGCACGTGGAATTTTGAAATACTAACATAAATTGTATCTCTTTGAGACTGTAATTTGAAGTTTTAAACAAAAATACCTTAGTATGAAAATTAGTTGAACAAATTCACATTCGGGCGATTCTCGGTTGCCAAGTTAGGAGCATACAAATTATTATTATTCAAGATGATTCCAGACTGCCATGCTTATATCTTTAATTTTGGTAAACATTCTGAAATGTGGCCTTTGTATTTGACAATTTTAAGTGGTGTATTCAATATGTCCATTTTCGTTCAATTTCAATATCTTTTGCAGTGATTGCTGTTCAAAACCTTATTTTACAGACATGGATTGCAATTGATAGGAATGATTTTGGCATTCAGATCTAACAACACAATTAATTTTGCCATAGAGTTACTGTATAGGCTTTCCCAACATCTGAGCTTCAAAGAGACATTGTCGGTGGTTTAATATATCCAAGATGACCGAGACATTTAATTTAAAACAATAAAATACAACACGTTAGCCAGGTTGGGTTTTTTCCTCGCTCATATTTATGTTACCCCCAGTTGAATGTGCTTTTGAAATAAAATCTCATATCAAGTGGGATTTTCTGAATCAGCTGTCTATTTTACTGCAGATGTAAGTAAAGCGAAGAAATTCCTTTTTCCAAATTAAAATTGCCTAAAATGGAGAAGGCCTAAAATGGAGAAGAAATCAGAATTATTTTCTGTTTTCCTTTTGTCTCTAGGTCCGTGAGATTTCACAAGAGTTTATAGAGGTGTGAGACTTGAACATGTATAACGTGACAATACGTTTTCATATTACCTGCACATGATGTTTGTTTCTATGTTTTGACTGCATGCACAACTATGGGGCGCCGTATAACTGTTTAAGACAATTCAGTGATATAACTTATTCCAATGGGTGATATCACCTATTTGAATGGGAGATACCATTCATTCAAATTTAAAATGGTATCAACTATTCAAAACGAATGAGTGATATCACATATTGGATGGGTGATGTCACCAAATATATTTGAATGCGTGATATCACTGATTCGAATAGGTAGTAACACTTGTTCAATAGGTAATATGAAATATACATTTTGCATGGTTGATATCACTCATTAGCTTTGAAGAAGGTATACCACTGATGATTCGAATATGTTATATCACCTATTTAATCGGTGATATCACCCATTCAAAATGAATGAGTGAAATCAAGTACTTGAATGAGTGATATCACCCATTCGAATAGGCGATATCTCATTCAAATAGGTAATATAACTGACTTATATAAAAACAACTGTGTAAAATACGGCGTTCCATAAATACGGCGTCCGATACACAACACACAATTAAAAGCTTTCGACTAAACATGATGTGATTGTCTTTATATTTTATTACCAGCTACATTCTTTTTTGTCGACCAACATTTAAAAATAGTGACACTAGTTTATCTGGTTCAAAGTATAAATCAACCGGTGGTATCAGACGTACACACAGCTGTACCTGAGATACTATATTAGTTTAAAGGGCGGGTTCCTTGGCTTGCACACAATACTAATACGAAAGAAAGTAGATATAAAAATCGCACAGGAAAAGTAGCATTCAAGGACGACAGTCAACCATAAACTCAAAAAGAAACAAAGAACAGCTTTAAAGATAAATAAAAGGCAAGGTAAGACATCACAAACACAAAATATTTGACACTAGGGCTACCGCATTGGAACGGTCAGTGGCAAAAAAGCCGCTGGGGGTTTAAACCAGGTTCTAGGAAGCACCAAACTTCACTCTTACTATATTGTCATCCCAGTAACCACGTCTGAAACACATTCAGACTATTAACGGAGTTACTATTTTAGTTTAAAGGACGTGTTGCTTGGCTCTCACACAATATTATTATGAAACCACGCCTGCAACACGATGAGACTAGTGTACGGAGTTACTATATAAGGTTAAACATGTTAAAGGACAGTTTCTTGGCTCGCATACAATACTAATAAGAAACGTACTAATAAGAAACCAAGTCCGAAGCACGATCGCTGAGATTTCCGAGTCAAAAGTCACCAAAGTGCAATTTCAATCTGCTCGTTATTTGTCTTGGTATCGTTGTACCTTCTAAAATTACATTCCTGTATTTTTGACAATCGGATGTAATCGAAATATTGCGATTGAATTACTTACGTCATAACTCAAAGTTTCAAAGTTTATTTAATTCAAGACACCTAACCGTGGTATGTGAATACAACAGAATAACAACAAAACAATGTAATAGCAACATGTATGGAATGAACATATATAACATAATTTACATATGATAAAAATAAATCTCATGGAAATAACATTCTATGAAGGAAGGTATTTATGGAGAGAGAAACAAATGTAATAAAAATAAGAACAATAGTTATGATAGTGCGATTAATATAAAGGGTAGTATATAGTTTTATGAAAATGGGCCTAACTCTGCCAAAATGAAAGTCAGAATTATTGGACATATGTAAAGAGTAAGATGACGTAAGATGAGGTAAGTACGGAGAGTGTCGATGTTCACATTCTGTGAACGGTGGCTTTGATCAGTTGGCTAGTGCAAGACATTCTCGACTTTGAAAAAACGTTCGATTGAATAGAACAATTCTTCATAGAAGATTTCTTTTCAGTTGAATTATACATTTTGTTCAATTGAATTAGATCGATGCTTAAATAGTTGAAGAGAGGTTCAATTAATTGAGTTTCACTTAATTTGGCTTCCATGCGTATTGTTTTTGTTTTTAAAGTGCCGAACTTGCGATTCCCAGACAGGTCAATTATGTTTTTCTTTAGGTAATTTATAATATTTAGATGTTATCGAGTGTTTCCTAATGTGTACTTAAACAAAACTTATAATAATAGGATTGTAAAACATAAATAGACATCTCTCAAAACGACTAATTTGTCGACCTTGAGTTTGTTCTTATTTTACAGCACGCCTGACTACCGTGCATTTTTCAATCTTTAATTTACCATAATTTCATTTTTGTCTATAAGTTCGCATATGTACGTCAGATATCTTTAACTATGGCTGGGAAATTCTAATGACAAATAGTAAGGTCTTAATATTAAAAGAATAGAATCTACATGTGTTATGCGATTTTTCCCATCATAGAAAGGATTTCTCAAACATGCGTAGATGATCGATGCCCAAATTCTTGGAATAGTCACTATGGTCAATTGGCTAGCACATGACATTCTTAGAGTTTTGAATTATTTTTTTTAAATACAAAAATAATCGTGCACACTGTTGAACACCCACCTCAATTCCGACAATTTTGATCGCTCGCCTGCATTACCGGAAATCCTCCGTCTTAAAGCTACACAGTCCCTATTTTAACTGGTAATGAATATAATGAACTCATGAATATAAATGAGTCACGTGTGAACTGGGATGATAATTGAAAAGGACTGGTCTCGGACATAAGTGTGCCAAACACTTGTCGTCCACTCATTCGGAACACTTCGGTCATTAACATTCACTTTAGGCGCCATGTTTTAGAATGTGGAATGTGATTTCGCTCCATGATTTACGCGTTTTATGGTTGAAGACATTATAAACAACATGGCTAGTTACTGAAAAACGTAATTGTAAGTATCCCTTTCACGATTTTCATGGGTTGTTCGTGTTTTTAGCAAGTTTTTAATTGCTTTTTTAGTGTTTTGTTCTTAAACCAGAAAGCGTGAAATTGCGATGAAAAAAAGATGGCGGACGTTCGTGCAGTCTTTTGTTTGTTTGTTTTATACGCCTTTCATGTTTTTTTTATTTATATATTTGTCAATCTTTGTTTATCATACAAAACATATGCACTTTGTGTTTGGTGTAGTTTTTAAGTGGGTTATGACTTTGATTTCAACTTGGACATTTTGAGCGTGTTTTTTTTCTCCTGGATTATCATGTTTATTTTATGGAAGGTAAACTTTTTTCTCACTTACGCAGTACATGCTGATGATTGCAAGTAATAACATACATACTAAAATTGTGTTTAGGGTAGTTTTTAAATGGATTATGATTTGGTTTTAGCAAAAAAATAAATTAACTTTGCCATTTTGAAAAACAAATCTCTTTTATGGAAGGGTAAACTTTTTTTTCTCACTTACACAGTACCCGTTGATGATTGCAAGAAATAAAATACATATTGAAATTGTATTTAGGGTAATTTTTAAGCACGAACATCGGTCAACTTTTTTTCATCGCAATTTCACACTTCTTGGTTTGAGAACAAAACACTAAAAAAAGCAATTAAAATTTGCTAAAAACCACGCAAATCGTAAAAAGGGTCCTTACAATTACGTTTTGCAGGAACTAACTTGGAAATGGGAGCATTTTATAATCACTACATTTCGATTTTGTCAACAATTTTAATTGATCAAAGGACTAACTCAGCCGACATTAAAACCGAGAAGAAAAGAAACAAACACTAATAATGTGTTGTTCGAATTATCATTACCACGTTTGCCGGTGTTATTATTTTTTTATTGATACATTGCGTGTTTGTTAATTACTCAATCGATTGTTATGCCAATAGAATACATTAATCACACGATTC
The DNA here is from genome assembly GCA_037043455.1 of Cyrtodaria siliqua. NCBI lineage: Eukaryota > Metazoa > Mollusca > Bivalvia > Adapedonta > Hiatellidae > Cyrtodaria > Cyrtodaria siliqua. The sequence goes on along the minus strand of JAWPHD010001715.1, from coordinate 86,767 downwards.
TTAAAGGGACACATGACAATCTTCAAGTGTTTGAAATGTGTGTCTCGATTTATATATCCAGTATCATTTTTACTTTTACCCTGGTTACATTTAAATAAATCATAGTTTAACTATTCACTATTTCGTCTTATAATACTGTAAGTTTTAATATATTATTAGTGCAATAATATACAAAATTAATAATATACAAAAACAAATTGCTTACTACTATTCCTATAATTACTATTAATGATTGAACAAATGCAAGTTATGCAGAAAACCTAGCGGGACGCCCTGAGTTTCAAAAAATAAAGATTGCCGTGTGTCCCTTTAATTGTTCACACATTGCAGTCGAGGTTTTACCACTTGTTCTATAGAAAAGTTAAAGACGTAATTTAATTTTGCTCTCTTAATAAATCATTTAAATGTACTGTATTGTTATCCTCACAAACATTATCTAGACTGAAATAAATAAATGCTTGATAATTGAAGAAATTGCTCGACATAACGTCAATCAATAGAAAGGTTATTTATTTGGCTTTCTAACCATGCACCTTATGTAAATATTCATTAAACAATACATGTATATGTTTGATGACCTAAACAATAAACACACGGTAATGTGCTTTAAGAAAAGAAAAAAATGCGTTATATTTCCTTTTCAACTAGAGTTTTTACTTATTTATTTAACCGTTAAAAAGGTTATTTACTTGGCTCTCTAACCATGCATCCTATTTAAACAATAAATGTTTGATGACCAAACCAATAAACACCTGGTGATGCGCGTAAACGCTTTAAGAAAGGAAAAAATGCGATACATTTCCGTTCCAACTCGAGATATTTCCTATTTATTTAACCGTTATTTGGAATAAAATTACACCATTATAAAGGTTATTTATTTGGCTTTCTGGCAATGCAAAATATGTAAAAAATATCAGTAAAACAAGGATATATAATATCTGTTTGTAATGTAGATGGGTGTGTCGTACATCGAGGCCTCTCGCATACCGCCACGATAAGAGCAGTAAAAATCAATAAATACAGGCATTAAGGATATTATAATTGTGGGTGACTTCAACTACAATATGCTTTCTCAACAAACCGCACGAAAAGTTAACTCACTATGTCAACAATTTGGCCTTGCACAGGCAATTAAGGACGCAACTCATTTTACCGAGACCTCGGCTTCTCTTATTGATCTCCTTCTTGTTTCCAAAACAAATAGTCTAATTACTAGTGGAGTTGCCGTGCCTTTTCTAGACCAGGACATAAGATATCATTGTCCAATCTACGGCATTTTTAAGTTCAAAAAGCCACAGGCAAAATCATTTACACGGCGGATTTGGTTATATGAACAAGGCGATTATAATCGCATGAGAGATCATGCTACACTGACTAACTGGAACGACTTAATCCACGATGATATCAATATATATGGACTTAATATAACACACAAGATTACTGACTTGAGTAACCAGTTCATTCCTAATAAGACCGTCCGAATAAGGCATTGCGAGCCTTCGTGGATAAATAATAACATCAAACGCCAAATCAGGGCTAGAAAACGTGACTATAAAAAAGCTAAACAAACCAAATCTGAATACCATTGGAACAAATTTAAATTGTTACGTAATAAAGTTATTTCAGAAATTCGTACCTCCAAGCAACTATGCTTTGATAATATTGCAAATAAATTAACAACTATAAATACTTCATCCAAGGATTGGTGGAAAACTCTCAAATCACTTATAAAACCTAACGAAAAATCATCATTACCTCCCCTCAACAATAACGGTTCCATAATTACAGATGATTATGAAAAGGCAAATATCTGGAATGATTTCGTTCAAAATCAAACTTTATTGAACGACAACAATACCGATCCTCCCAACTTCGAACAAGTCATTACACATTTTACACTCGATACACTTACGCTGCTAGCTGATGAGGTTCGTCAGGTCCTACTATCACTACCTTCCGGGAAAGCAACTGGCCCAGACGAAATAAACAATCGGGATTTGAGGGAACTTGCTAATGAGCTCTCTGTCCCACTATGTGATCTCTTTAATAAATCAATTGTCTTAGGCATTTTCCCAGATATTTGGAAAGAGTCCTTTGTATGTGCAGAGTTTAAAGCAGGTGATCCATCACAAGTAAATAATTATAGGCCTATTTCGCTTTTGAGTGTCATTGATAAAGTTTTTGAAAGACTACTTTTCAAGCATATTTTCAATTTCTTAAGAGATGTTAACTTTCTTTCTGCTTTTCAATCAGGATTTATGCCTGGCGATTCTACTATTAACCAACTGACATACTTGTGTGTACAACTCATTTTGTCAGGCAATTGACGCCGGAAAGGAGGTTCGGGTAGTATTCTTTGATATAAGTAAAGCATTTTATCGTGTTTGGCACAAAGGTCTCTTGTTTAAACTCAGGACTGCTGGTATTTCTGGTCATATTATTCAACTTATTGCTGACTATCTTAGTAACAGACGACAACGTGTGGTTATTCCTGGACAAAAATCTAAATCGAACAAAATGAACGCCGGTGTACCACAGGGTTTTATTTTGGGCCCCCTTCTCTTCCTTGTATATATTAATGACATTGTTTCAAATATTAATTCAAACATTCGTCTATTTGCTAACGATACTAGTTTGTACCTTATTATTGACAAGGATAGTGACGTCATAAATACTGCGAATATAATTAATCAGGACATCCAAAAAATAGTTGAATGGGCGGAGAAATGGCTAGTTACTTTCAACCTTTCTAAAACTAAATCCATGTTAATATCTCGCAAAAGAAACCCACCTTATCACCCACCCGTTGTAATGTCAAATGAACAAATATCTGAAGTATCCTCCCACAAACACCTTGGTATCAATCTCTCGAATGACTGTTCCTGGCATTCACACATCGAATATGTAAAAGATAAGGCATGGAAACGTATTAATATCATGCGTAAACTCAAATTTCAGCTTGATCGGAAATCTTTAGAAGTTATTTACACTTCTTTCATCAGACCTCTATTAGAATATGGTGACGTCATCTGGGACAATTGTACCAATTATGAAAAACAAGACCTTGATAAAATCCAGAACGAAGCTGCACGTATAGTCATAGGGGCAACAAAATTGGTATCTATCCACGACCTTTACAAAGATATTGGTTGGGAAACTCTTGAGACTCGAAGAAGTAAACACAAACTTATACATTTATATAAAATGGTCAATAGTGCAACTCCTCCTTATCTTACATCACTAGTACCCCCTATGGTCAGTGCAGCATCAAATTATAGGTTAAGAAATTCAGATGACTTCCAAGTACCATTCTCTCGTACACATTTATATTCAACTTCTTTCCTACCTTCTGCTATTCGAGAATGGAACAATCTCCCTGTTGACGTACGTAACTCCAGCTCTACCTTTAAGCAACACCTCAATCGTGACAAAATTCAAATTCCTAAATATTATTGCACGGGAAATAGAAGAGCACAGGTACTCCATGCACGCTTACGAACAAATTGTAGTTCTTTGAACGAACACTTATTCAATAAAAGCATCGTCGAATCTCCCCTTTGTAGATGTGGAGGGGTTGAGAGTACTAACCATTTTTTCTTGGAATGCCCATTATACGATAATTCACGTGTGACCCTATTACAGGAACTGAATCTACTGTGCCCTGTTAAATAATGTACTATTTGGCGACTTAAGTCTTTCATACGATGTGAATTCAAATATATTTAAATCGGTCCAGAAATACATATTGACTAGTAAACGGTTTTAGGGGAGATGCAGGCAAGACGAACTTGTTTCATTGGTGTGCTCCAAAACGCCTAAACCCTAGCGGCTATGTCTTCTGTGCGAATCCCTTCCTTTATTTTTTTTTTATAGGTTTTTCCTTGCTACCTTTTTCCACTTTTCTTAATTCATACCCATATTATTTTCGTAATTTTCGTTTCTGCATTCTCTAATGTACATCGATTATTTTCTTATTCCTTAAATTGTTGCTACATTTTTTTCTCCTTTTAGTATTATCATTATTTCTATCGATTGATACAAGCATATTTATATTTCAAATTTACCGCTATCTTATCCTTACCATATTCAACCAGTGAATAAGAACTCTATACGATTTTATCTTTCGTTCTGATCCTTTTGTTTTTGTGTACAAATGTTGTGTATTGTTGTAACTATTTGGAAATAAAATATGTTTAAACCAATAAATGCAGCGTATAATCGATAAACTTACCTTGACTACATGTGTTTTCAGTTGAATAAAGTGTTTGTACTGTCATGTCATATCCCGTCATATAAAGCCCTGGTGTGAAGTAGTTTCAAATCGACGAACCTTCCAAAAGTCGGTATTTAAGCAGAAATCGATGCGTACAATTTTACTTTTTTATTTAGCCTCCGTATAGGTATGATCAATAAATATACGGCTTCAGAATATACAATAAAACATAGTTGCCCGGAATTTGAACCACAGCCTTGCGCTTTTGAGTTTTGAAAGATGTACGCTAAAACACTAGACCAAGACTATTTACTGGTATGTTGTAGCATTTTTAACACTAAATAGGCTGTACATAATAACTAGCGCACACACACAAACGCATCAAGCGCTAAATAACAAGTCGATATATGGTGGTTTTGAGGCGAAATATTAGTTTCATATTGATAACATACAGTATTACACCAGGCAATTCTAAGTTACACGTTTACAAGATGGACTATATAGTATTGATCCATCTTGTGTAAATGTGTACATGCCGATTAAATAAGAACGTGGTCTATTTGTTGATCTTTATTTGAACACAATGAACACGGTCTGAAAATACAGAAAGGAATAATACACTTGCAAACATTGACAAGGGTAGATCTAATATTGTTATGACAAATAAACAATCGGTTAAAAATCAGACTGGTATTAACTGTTATACTTACGTATAATCCAGAAACTACCTCAAATTAACGCTTAGAATGTCCGCTTCTTTCTTTCATAACTTTAGACTGCAAATGTCGTATGCGTATCAAAGGGAAGTAACTATGATCATATTATAAGGCGTCAGTATACTATATCTGTCCATACTCCTATGTAACATTTTTCACAAAGACTGAAATCATTGGCATAAATCAAAGATACGATTGAATATGAATCATACTGTTCAACAATGAAAAACAATTATAGCGAAACAATTAAACTGTGACTAGAGAAATTAAAATGACGTATGTCACAATGGAAAATGGTCTAACAGGAAGGTTATATGTCATAGTCATTGTGCCACACAGTCCTCCTGGTTGCGCGACATGGGCGGCGAAGGGGTGTCGATGGGGCTCTGTCATCTGGCTGGGGTGAAGGAGGTAATGGGGTCGGGGTGTGTGATGTTGGTGGTGCCGGGTTGCCTCCATGATCCTCAATGGTAGAAGGTGGCTGTTCTGAAGGCGTGCCCTCACAATTGTCATTACTGGGAGAGGCTGTACATAAGAGGTAGACATTGGGGGACTGCTAGGTTCAGGTGGCTTGTGCAGATCTGCGTATGGCTGAGTTGAAGGACGTTGCTGGGGTTTGAGTTGGGCTTTATAAGCGGGATCGGGAAGAATGGTCTGGGAGGTGATATTGTCTTTGTCAATTGTAATACGTTGCGGGGATGGGTACACCGGGACATACTTTCTAAGGAATTTTCTGTTCCGAAGTGTGACCCGGCCTGAGCCATCCACTCTAACTACATATTGGTCGAACTGTCGTACTTCTATCACGATCCCAGTTTTGTCCTATTTAAGTGGGTGTTGTCCAACTTGGTTCTGAATACGGACATGGTCCCCTACGAAAAGTGGTGGGAGCCTATTAGTGTGCTCTGACACAGCAGACGCCATGTGCCGTTTTCGGAGGGCTTCTTCTCTTGCTAAGAGGGTCTCACGCCATGTATTATGGGCCTGGTATCTACCAGGTGGTTTTGGGGTAAAGTCACGTATCGGTCGGCCAAAAACGCACATGGCTGGCGACAGTTTAGTGTCTCTGTCTGGGGTATTCCGGTATTGTAATATAGCACGTTGGAATGAATCCGTCTCGAGACTGCCATCTGGGTTTGTGTTGTCCATGAGTAGGCGTTTGACAGTCTTTACGCCAACCTCTGCACGACAGTTGCTGTGGGAAAAGGCAACTGATGATAGACGATGGTGAACTCCCCAGTCCTTAAGGAATTGGCGTGTGGCAACAGATGTGAATTCAGGACCACCGTCTGAGGATAGCTCGTCGGGGATACCGAAGGTCACGAATGTGCGGCGCAGGCACTCTATTAAGCCATGTGCACCTCCATGGGCCCGTTCAACAATTGGCCAGTTTGAGTAACGGTCTACCACCACCAAATAGTTGCAGCCTTTGTAAGAGAAATAGTCAGCACATACACACTGGAATGGGTATTCTGTGTTCGCTAGTGGCATGGGCGGTGCACTAGGATTAGACGGAGAAATACGGTTGCAATGCTGGCACGAAGCCCGTACGGCGGAAATGGCAGGCGTTATTCCTGGCCAAACATCGAAGATTCTGCTCGCGAAGTCATCGCTGTGACCCCTTGATGGGCGGAATGAAGGGAGGCCAGAACTTCTTGTCTAAGTGAAGGTGGAATTACTATACGGTCCTTGTATAGGATAACACCATCAGCAGTGTGAAGACTGTCTCGGAACTGAAAATATTCCTGTAATGCCATAGGAAATCCATTTCGAGTGTCTGGCAGACAAGACTCAATAAGTTGTAGAAGGGCTTGCATATTATCATCACAGGATGTAGCTGTTCGAACACTGTCCCAGGTTACAGATTTGAGGATCAGAGAGTTCAAGGAAGCCACTGCTGAAAAGAAGGATGGATCTTCAATGGGAGCCTCAGAAGCTGGGAAACGGAGTCCGTTCAAAATGTCGTGTGCCAATAGTAGCTTTTCAGGGTCACCAGTAGGATGACGAGATATGCTATCCGTGGCCTGGTGTTTAGCACCTGGAATGTGGACCATGCGGAATCTGTCCCTAGAGTTTTCTCTTTAAGATTCCGTAGCCGTGAGTTGGAGATATTCTCAAACGACCTGTCTCCAAAGAGTTTCAGGAGAGGTTTATGATCAACTGCAACCACCAGATCAGTGCAACCCAGAACGAAATACCTGGCCTTATCAAGGGCGTAAACTACGGCTAACGTCTCGCCATCGATGGCAGCATACCGGGATTCAGCGGCGTGGGTAAAGCGGCTACCTACGAGTGTAACCTTCCATCCATCTTTGCAACAAAACGGTTCCGATTTGGCACAGGAGCAATGTTTCTGTAATAGCCAGAAGCCGATACCATCTTTGGACCAATCTGTTGCCAGACATGTAGGTTTGTTTGAGTCAAAGATTTGCACTCCCTTCTCAATTTCACGTGAAATGACATGTTTCGAATCTTCGAACAAAATGTCTAGTTCATTGTTCCATTGGAAGGTTGTGTTTGGTTTCAGTAATCGACCGAAAGGGAGGATCTTCTCAGTCAGCCTAAATGCACATGCTACCTGGTTGACCAGGCCAAACCAAGAGCGAACATCCGTGATGTTCTTTGGAGTTGGGAAGTCTAATATCGCATGAAGGTATCTGCAACAAGGGCGGACCGTATTGGGGGTTATCTCAAACCCAGCAAACTCAACCGTGTCTGCCGCAAACACAAATTTCTGTGGATTTAAGGTGATGCCATTGCGGCCGCACAGGTCAATACATTTTACTGCCTGAAAGAAACTTTCCTCGATAGAGTCAGACCACAACAGAACGTCGTCTACGCATTTGGTTTTATTGGGGACGTCTGAAATAAGCTCGTCGTATCGTCGAGTGTATCCGTCGCCAGAAGCTATATATCCTTGCGGGGCTGTTTTGTAACGGTAGCGTCCCCAAGGCGTAATGAAGGTAGTGAGGTGCCTGTCCTCCTGTCGAATGGGTACGCTATGATAGCCATTCCAGGCATCAAAGACTGTTTTCTTTTTACCTTGGGGGATGGAGCGCGCTTGGTGAAAAGGGGAAAGTGTGTGGTGCGTCTCACGAGCTGCATGAACGTTGAGCGCCTGGAAGTCCACTGTGCGCCTAGACTCTCCATTTTTCTTAGCACTGACGACCATCCTATGGCACCACGTGACTGGTTCACCAATTTGGACTGGTTCAATGACGCCTAGGCATACGTCCTGGTCTAATCTAGCTTTTACCTTATCCCGCCAATGAATGGGTACAGGGATTGGTGTGTGGTGGGCCACTGGTACAGCACTGGGATCGACCATTATTTCATGGGGGTGCATCCATTAAAGGTAGGGGCTGGTGCTCACAGGTATTGTAAGTACTAGATTTGTAATAGTCTAGTAAGATGGCCTTTAAACGTGGGAGGTTTTCTTCCGTCCCTGGGAGTGGCAAGTTAACTGGGGAAGGAGGGGGTTGTTGGCGTCTAGGGCAGTTACATAACTCTGAGTGTTCTGGAATGGATGAGTTACAGTCAGGCGCCTGGGCAGATTCGGATCCTATCACGGCGGACCCGACTGTGGGGAAGGTGTCAGGAATGATGCCCAAGTCAGTGCATGCCCCCCTACTGAGGAATAGTTTATCTGAAGCATCTGTGACATACGTCATTTGCCTAGTTTCAGCGGTCCCAGTCCCCGTTTTATTCTGAGCACTCAAGCGAAGAACCGTAGCGCCAAGAATCTTGATGCCAAGATTGGTGGCTGTGTGCATCTGCATGGTTACAAGGATGAGGTCAGATTCTTTGAGACCTAAGCGACGTATGACCTTGAGTCCTGCGAGACAGCTTTGGCACCCAGTATCGGCCATGGCAGGTAGGACCGCTGAAATTTGACGGCTGTAGTGTTCAAATGAAAACCGAGAGCCCTGTAGTCCTCAGGTAAGACACTAGCTACAACATCAATAAAAGGTTGGGATTTAGATCTCTGCTTGACCCAAGTGTTCGAGCGCTTATCGTACATATGATGGTCAATGCGTAGTGAACGATCATAGCTGTGTTCACTTATCATATATGAATCATAAAATGTTTTAACCACATCAGAGATAGAGCATAACGCATCAAATGTAGCGGCACTTTCAGACAATGTGTTGGTGTTCTTGGCTTTTGGTTTGTTCCTGCTACGACAAACATGTTCCAAGTGGTGTTGTTTGTTGCAAAGTCCACAAAGGTGGCCGTAAGCTGGGCATTTATTGCGGCGAACGCCAGCTGGTGCACTTGTGCCGTGGCCTCTTTTTCCACAATAACCACAAGTTTCTGCTTTGTCTTTCAGATTATTACTCTTGTTCTTTCTATAGGAAGTGCTTGCAGCTTCCACAGCATGGGTGTCAAGAAGTCTGGATGCAGATCTCTTTCTTGCCTCTTTCGCCTCAATGAACTGAAACACCTCTTCGAGTGTCATGTCTTGATTTCTGTTGCCTAACAGGTCCATCTGAATTTCCGGATCTGCGATGCCTCTAGATAACACATCACGCATTATTTGTTCTGTGTAGTTAACGTTTCCACTGCATCCAGGGCACTTAACTACACATTTACATATGTCCGCTTGTCCGCGAAGCCGCGCACCGAAACATCTTATGGTCTCATCCCAATCCTGGCGCATTTTATGTAATGTTACTCTTGCAACCATTGTGTTTTCTTCGCGTACGGCAAGTTTACGTATGGCAGCTAGTACATCTGCTTCAACTTTGTCCGCGAGGCTACCGCCTGCTGTCCGGGTGAGGTTTTTGCGTAGTGGTTCATCGCAGCATTCAAGCAGTTGTATAAACCTTATCGCGGCCATCGATCTTCATAGCGCCAACATAGTCCGACCACCATGACATGAAGTAAGACCATTCTTCACTTGTGCCTGCAGCGCGAATTGATGGTCTCTTGACTTTTTCTACTCTTGCGGCATGAGTCCTTGCGTGTGCCGTGATCAGGGCTGCAACGATTGCTGCATCGAGGTCATCTGTTGTGAATTCGCACCCAGGAATTGGACATGGAACAGCTGGCATTCTCGATTACTCGCTGCTGAGACCGTGTTCATAAATAAGAACGTGGTCTATTTGTTGATCTTTATTTGAACACAATGAACACGGTCTGAAAATACAGAAAGGAATAATACACTTGCAAACATTGACAAGGGTAGATCTAATATTGTTATGACAAATAAACAATCGGTTAAAAATCAGACTGGTATTAACTGTTATACTTACGTATAATCCAGAAACTACCTCAAATTAACGCTTAGAATGTCCGCTTCTTTCTTTCATAACTTTAGACTGCAAATGTCGTATGCGTATCAAAAGGAAGTAACTATGATCATATCAGGTGAAGCAGAGTGGTTTTTAGCTCCGCCGTCCACTTATCATAGCAACACATGACAACGGAAAGTAGTACATCATTTTCCGTCAACGTAAAAAAAAAGTGAAACAGCCGCTATTTTCTTTTTTTTTAAACGCGTAATGTGGAAGATTATAACAAGTTTACATGATTAAAATTTTAGTTCCCCTTTAAGTTTCGTCATCTTCAGCTGTATGGACTTTTAGATGCTTTACTGCGCGAGAAATTTTGAGATTCACCCATTTAAAATTCAGAAGCGAGGGGAAGTAACTCGTAAGAGATGTCATTGTTAAAATGCGTTTAAAAATGGTAACACTTGTGTTATTTTCTAATGAAATACAAGGAGATACTAAAAATATGTTGTTTAAGCTTAAATAGTACATGGCAGTACATGGCGTGTACTACATGTTACGTACATCATGGTATTTCTTTATAAAAATTACACGCTAAAACGATAAAATGTTCCGACTCAGCACTGTCGGTCAAAAAATATAACGAGTGTAAAGTCATTGAACGTCTACAGGTGCGTATTCGGTATTCGGTGAAGGGGCTCACACTAAAGTCTGAAAAGTAGTCTGTAGCCTATATTTAAAAAGGCTGACCGCTGTTCACTTTCTCGTTGTGCATTTTGATGGCCAATCTGGAATTATGGAACTCAACTGGCCACCCGCTGATGTTTTTTTTATTGGCGAGTTTCACCATATGCAGCCATATTTAACATCAAAATATACTAAAAGCTGCAGTCCAATTTATTTGGTTATCCCTCACGGGCCCGTCACCACCACCATCACCCACCCCACCCATAAAAAAATAAAAAATGCGGATCTGGTCAGGGTAGGTGTCTCATTGGAATCTGGGAAACCATCCTACTCCTACTTTTGCTTATTAAACATGCTCGGAGAATAGACTTCGATATATAAACTTCGGATAGGAGGATTTATGTCCGCTTACGATGGATGAGGCTAAACACACTGAGTTCCCTCAGTGGCGCCGTTGTCTTGAACACGGATCCTGTGCTTTTAAGTGCACCGCATTGTCCGCTACACCGACACTTGACAAAACAAATATAACGGCTTAATATTTCAAACTAGTATAGACATGGAAATATCAGTTTCCAGATTGTTATTAGTGGGAAGCGGTCACTAAGTCGACCTTGAACTAGAAGTGTGTTCCATCACCCATGAACACTTGCTTCGTCTGCTGACAATGCTGTTTGCTTATTTCCAAGGTTAGGTTGCAGGTTAGGCTGATAAATAGGGCATAACTCTGCCAAAATGAAAGTCAGAGGTATTGCACATGTGTAACAACATTCATTGAGATGAAGACGTGGGTGAAGTTTCATGAACACAATTAAAATACTTTTCAATTGATGGCTAAGGTTAGGTTGCAGGTTAAAGCATGACGGACGGACGACGACGGACAAAGTGATCGATAAGTGTCTGCCATTCTAAGCAGTTGACACAAAAATAAGTGTTCAGTTCTCATATAAATATATCCGTCATGCGGATATTTTTTATGCACTCTTCAACCCAATTAATTTTACTTGACCAGGCTAGACGAGTACCGCTAAGTACAGCAAAACATGTTTCGAGATGCTAATGTCAAATTCAGTGCTTGATTTACACTTCAAGATTGCCATCATCGGCCCATGTGTCACTTTAATTACAAAATATCTATTTCAAAAGCTTGAATAAACAATAAATAGATTAAAATGACCTTGTGTTCCCAAAAGGCAGTTTTTCAGTTTTCAGATACATGACTGTACCCAAATGGAAACTTTTTTTTACATTATCACATACAATGTAGATCCAACTGAACCAAAGAATAAATAATACAATATTTTATTTATATTATATTTATAACTAAACATCTATTAAATAATACAATAATGAAATTTACTTCATACTTACAACATACTTACAACAAAAAAATCAATGTCATCAGGGAGTACGTTATAACGTACTCCCTGATGTCATATATGCCCTAAAATGTGTTAAAATGATGTAAAACACCAAAAGTTTTTTTGAATGTGAGCATCTACTGTCAATGTACGACATTGTATACATTTGGCGTTTTTTAACAGCTTTACATATTATATAGTCTCTGTGGGGTATAATTATGTTCATTTTGGTTCTTTAAAAAAATAATGTCTGCTCAGTCCTCGGGATTGCCAAACTGAAGTCACCATCATGATCGGGCGAACACATCTCAAGCGGGATACGCAGTAACAAGTAAACACTGTAACGCATAAGGCCGAAGAAAATTTAACCGCGTTTCTGATTTGGTCTAATTAAATGAATATATTTCCTAGAGTTTAGAATCTTGCGATCACAGTATTGTCAACTTTTTTGGTTAAATCCACGTCTTTCAGGGTTGCATTGGTATTTGAAGAACGAAGGGCATCTGGAAACCAGATGATGCGTCTCTGAAATGAACAAAACAAGTGGTTAAAAAGGATGGATTGGTGGATGGATTGGTGGTAAAAAATATATAAGCCATATGATATATGCATGGAATTTCACATGAATCAACAGAGTGTCCTGTTATTTTTAAAGGGATTTTAACTTCGGCTGTCATATATACCGTATTTCCGCTAACAGTAGCTCCCGGGCACTATGGAAAGTGCGACTGTTTCCTTAGAGAATCACTGTACGGCCATCTTTTACTGTTACACCGGTAGTGACTTAACCTAAACATGACTGTACCGAGTATATTACTGTCATCACTCTGCATCTATATGATACACATTTCTGTCAAACTTGACGATTACAAAACGGGTTGGTTGCATATGAATTAAATAATAATAAAAGATAAACTAAATAGTAAATTGAAAGGAACGAGATAAATAAAAGCGGTAATTGTATTGATGATGATAGCGCTTTAAGGTTTATGTCATAGACCATACTGGTGGCGAAGGTAAAAAACTCCCGTAATCAAATCCATAAGCCGTAAAAACAGTGTGTTTTTTAGGAACTTTTAATTTAATTAAATCCATTAGCGGTAAAAACATTGTGTGTTTTTAAGGAACTTTTAATTTTTGAAGACGGTAAGGTTTCTTAAAACAGGTGGGGGCTCTTCTAATAGAGGAAATACGGTATTAATATATAGGTAAACTGACATCACAGAGAAATGTGAATGTTTTACCATCAACTTGTATGGGTTTTGTGTGATAAATAGAATCTCACAAAATCATCTATTATTTTTTAAACTCTTCAGTAATCATTTAACATTATTTGATGCTCGACAAGCCGCGCATTGTATATTTTTGCCAACTCGTTTAATAAATCCGCACTCGATCATGGAAGATCAGCTATTATATCCGCCGAGAAATAAATATTTAATCATTTTTCTCCTATCACTGCTAACATCAACAAAATATTCTGAAGTATATAATTTTTTTAGGTCATACATAGATGAAATATTACATTTTTATATCGTGCCCGGCATACGCACAGTATAGGTTATTTAGAGCCGCCCCAGAGAGAGGAGAAGGATACATAGGAATCCGGGAACCGTGCCCTACTCTTATTATCGATTAGATTCCTGTTGTTCCTTAACGTGCTTGGAGGATAGACTGATACACGGGACCGCCCGGTTTACGTCCCCATCCTAAGGAAAAGGTTAAGGGAAAGTGTGTTTCCCAAGAACACATCGACGGAAAGGATGAGATATGACATGCCTGTATATTATTCTCTATAATTATAGTATAACTGTGTAATTTATATATTATTACTAGTTGCTGATATTACTGCACCAATCATATATTTAAACATATAGTAGAATAAGGAAGACAAATAATACATCTAAATTTTATTTAATTATATGCAAGCAGTTTTAAAGTGAAATTGATACTGGACTAATAAACTGTGATACTAATGTTCGACAAAATCTTCAAGATTGCCATATGTCCCTTTAAAGTGTCCTATTATTTGGAATTTAACTGGGGCGGTCTTTAATAATATCGCTGTAAAGTGACAACATCACAGAGAAACTTTCATGTTGTATCATGCGTATCCATTGTTTTATGAGATGGAATTTCACAATATCTCAACAAAACAAACAAAAAAGTAAAGTATCCCAATGAGCTGGGACAATTATACTTATAGTTAGGCACTCCTCTTTTTTTTTAAAGTAGCTATCCCGCCAAATAACTACAAAATTGCACTAGAAAACCGTTTATCGAAACTCTATCCATATAACAATGTATATGCGCTGATTGAAAGTATAGGTTTATTAATAGGTTCTTAGAATACCCGTGATTGAATATCCGTAAAATGATGGTAACTCGTAATTCGACACTCCAGTTCTGGGGTTTGGTCCGGCTGGTTAAAGCCGTTTATACTGTGTATGTATGAGTTTGGTTTCTCAAAATATGTAAGTTATATATATACTTTGTCATCAGTAGGTTTAGAAACAGTATACATAAATGTTTATAAAATTTGACTGTTGTTGGCGGGATGGCTACTTTAATGAGAATAATAAAAAAATCTGTACAAATCGGGTTCTGCCACTCACATAAATCTAATGTTTCTCAAGCTTATTAAAATCTTCATTTATAAAAACCACGTTAAAGAACCATAGAAATGTATTCCCGAATTTGGGGCGGGCTCGAAATGTTAACATTTGCTAGTAAGATAGATCGAGTAGCTTAGGTACATTTTTTGAATTCCACTCTCTGGGGTGGCTCGAAATATTGCCATATTATTAGCTTAATTAACCTATATCACAGGGGTCAAATATATTAAAGTTTATAGCTTTAGCTTACCCAGGGCTAGGCTAAGTCTCAGAGCTGGAACTTGGAGATGCCACTTGACAGAAGGTGGCAGATGCCACTTGATAGAAGGTGGCAACATCTGCAAAGATCCCTGAAAGAAAATCAATTGTTGTTTTTATACCTATATACCTACAGTAGATGTGTTAATCCTTTACAGTACTGCTGTAGCTATATGCAAACTTGGTGCAGTGGAGTGGGGCGGGGATGGTGCAAGGGCACAGATTTTGTGGGTGGGGAGGGTGAAGGGGAGGTGGCAACGGTGCATTTCTGCTCTGCGGTCATAGAGGGGGTTTGGGGACAAGGCCATTTATTTTTGGGGAACAATGGAACATTGTCTGTTATTGGTAATATTTTTGGAGAACATAATAATAAGAAATAAATGAAAAAATATTTTTGGAGAACAAAGCAAAATATTTTTGGGGAACATTGGGTCATACTTTCAGTGAACATAGACCCCATTGGAAGGGTCTCATCATAGAAATAATACATGATCAGTGCTATATTATTATTAAATTTTAACGGAGACACTAAACATGAACATGCACGAAATAAAACACATTTATGGGTCAGTACCGAGTGCTGTACATACCTTTCATCCTTTGTTTTTCCTTCACCAAAGTTGTCGGTGTCCCTAATCGAGGCGAACGTGACATGACTCATGTGGTCTACATGACATGACCTTGACTCGGGCGTTGACAGTAGATGTTCTACAAGTATTGGTTACATCATTCACCCATAACAATAGTTAACACATGAATAGGTCTGTCTTTTTGCACATTAAATCCTGGAATTGTGAAGTATTCACTTGCAATTATCCATAGTTCATTCAACCGTAAATCAACACAACAAATTACTGCCGACTAGGCCTATAGATCTAGTATAGTTGCGATTTTTAATAAGCGTCTAGAGCGGCAGATTTTTACCGTAAACATGCTAAAAGAAAGGCAGAAAAAGTGTTTAAAGGTTGACTTACTGACATTTTATCCGGGGCAGGAAATAACTATATCCGGGAGTAGAAAATATTCATGTTTTACGTTTCTGTTATTGATTTTCAGTTTTGCTTATTTAGCTTGTAGCCGCCATTTTGAATAATGTGTGTTTTGAGTGAGAAAAAAGGGTGACCATCTTTCAAAACGGTCTTAAAAAATGGGTAGTCATGCATTTTGCCGAAATTTGCAGGAAAGGTAGTAGAGGTACTGATCTATCATTCCTGTTAATTTAAACCAAATTAGTGACAACACATTTTTTGTGACCGTTTTGAGAAATCGGCAATTTTGCAGTTTCAAAAACCTCAAAATTTCCGATCTTCACATTTGAACAGCGATTTAGGCTATGCAAAATATGCCAATAGTAGTCAAAACGAATGCTATGGGGATGTTTAACGTATAAACTTACTTTATTCATTGTCTGTGTTGTTTTTGCATTCAAAATTGTCTTAAGCTAACGTTTTTAAAAGACAACTGCAATTTCCGCGTAACTGCACGTGAGTGCAAATTGGGACTACTTCGTGTTAAAACACTTGAAACTCAAAAGTGAGTTATGCGGTGTGTGCGCGTGAAAAGCTTCAGCTGCTGCTGCACTGTATTATAAGGCGTCAGTATACTATATCTGTCCATACTCCTATATCTCCCCCCATATATATGACGGGCGTATATTGTGACAATTTTGCACTCTTGTTTATGTTTAAAGCATTTCCTAGGTGTCGATTAGTACGATCTTGACATTTGACCTTTTAGCAAAACTAATGATAGGGATGTTGTTTAACCAAATAAATAAAGTAAATAACAGTCCGGGAAAGAATTTGTCATGATCAAGTTACAGTGACCTTGGCATTTTACCTATTAATGGGATTTTGTTTTAAGTACATTTCCTACAGTTTCTTCAAAAGAAATCACATGAACAACTTCTTTTACGATTTGTTACTTAGCTAAAACGGTCAATCCTAAGCATAGTTCAGCTTTAAAAATAATAGGTCACCGGCTTTGTTTCTGAAATATCTTAAAATGAATAAATATATGACCGATATTCCCTTTTTAAAAATAGGCAAAAAACAAGAACGTTAGTAACAAAAAATCAAATCGAATTACATTAATTTTATTCAAACTCGATATATGTGATCTTATCTTATGTATATATGAAGAAAAATGTATGCTATATATATGTGGAAATAAATTAGCCTATTACCTTTATTGCCTTACAGATCCTCAGAAAACATGGCAGATTTTGGTGGGAAAAAGAGACATTTCGAGGTGGAAAAGTATTTCCTATGATAACAATTTTTTTTCAAAACTTCTGTAGTGTTAACAAATATCTTGTAATTGAAGATAATAAATAAAAATCGTATGTCACCATATGGACACTTTTTATGTTTGTTCGTTCTGCGTGGTTTTATCTCGACGAATTAAAAATGAAAAGTAGATTCCAATATTTGGAGATCGCTGAGCCCGAAATTTATATACAAATGTCAGTGGTAAATGATCAAATACGTAATTTTCTTACTTTAATTTCGTATAGGTGGTTCCACTACTCCAGCATGGCAAGGCTCTGAGTATTGTTTAATCACACTTACGATAGGTTGTCTACGTTTTAATTTGGTATGTTTTACTTTCTTTTGTGATACTCAGGCTTCATTATTTACACTGTCCTGTTTTAATGGGATGACAGTAGGGTAAGTGTGAGGTTTGGTGCACCCTAGAACCGGTTTAAACCCCCAGTGGCCTACTTTGCCACTGACCGTTCCAAGGCGGTAGCCCTATTGTCAACCCTTCTGTGTTTGTGATGTCGTTTGCATTTTTTATTACTTTTGTCTTTTCGTTTGTCTGTTTGCGTGTTTGTTTTTGTGTTTTGTGGTTGACTGTCGTCCTTGAATGCTGCTTTCCCTGTCCGATATTTTTATTCTTTTTCATAACCTCGGCTCCTAACTAAATTCCATTTTATTTATTTCACTCAATGTTTACTGGTTTAGGGCAAACCATTTTGTTTTAAAATGGACCATGCGTCGCTGATCATGGAATGATTTGAAAATACCATATTGAAAGTTCCATGTTCACCGGCATATGCATACCCTCTTCAGAATAGCTTAAGTTTTTGTACTAGTATTGATATTTTAATAATAAAACTATGCTCAACCCGGGGTTGGAGATCGTGAAGAAATCAAGCATTTTATCACTACCTTTCACGAACAGTGAAGCTGCAATATGTTTTTTCTTTGTCTTGTTGGGCGATTTAAAAATAATATCTTTTTCTTATTATTTTTCCTGGATTGTTTTTGTCTTTTGGCGCCAGATGATATTCATGTACCTTTTAATGCATCGTAAAATCCAGTTCAATTCAACTGGCTCTCGTTTAGTTTTCTTAACTCCTGTCAACGATGTAACGTCTGATGAACGACCGGTATAACGAGAAATAACTGGAACAGGAAAGTTCTGGACGGAAGTTAAAATACGCATGCGGGTATAACTCAGGGCGGGAACGCTCAGATGGCACACATGTCTCATTTTAAAGCTTAATGTGTGTTCTTTCAGAAAATCATACCCTACAATATTCCCCTTGGGGTGGGGAGGGGGGCCTACAGGCAGCTCAAGAACTATAGACACTGAACTCTACAATCTGTGAAAGTTTTGTTCAAATCCGATCAAAAATACAGTAAATATATCGAAATTTCCACGATGCCGTCACTGGCGGCCATCTTGTATGAAGTCATGACCCCAGACATTTCGAGACACCATTGTGTACATTTTTGAGGCCCTGCAACCAGTATAACTATGAAAATGGCGGGCAGAAGAAGAAGAAGAAGAAAAAGAAGAAGAAGAAGAAGAAGAAGAAGAATAAACAGAACGAAAGCAAAAGGTCTTTTCACTGAAATTTGGAAAGCCCTAATAATAAGAATAAACAGAACGAAAACAAGAGGTCTCTACACTGAAAAGTCCACTGAAAAGTGGAAAACCCTAGTTATAAGGTTTAATTTATTTTTATCTGCGTTCATCGGCCTTCGGGCATTATTTGCTGTGTGATGAGGCAATTGCAATTATTTTCAGATGAACGAAGATAAAATACATTTAAAACCTTAATTAAACGTGATAAAACAATAATGAGCTCAAATCGTATCCTCGTTTGTGTGAAATGACACTCATAATGAATTCACTATGTCCATACGTTACCCTTTGATGTGGTGGAAGTAACAACATTTTGTTGCGGAATAACGCCTCGGACGGGTGCAAATCAACACGGTAAGAAAATGGTTATTTGTTTGTTCTTATTTATATATTCCAGAAGTGTGACATAGTGCAAGATGTGGTCCATATATTTTTGAACACTCGCCTGAACATTGTTTTGTCTAAACATTTGTCGATTTTTCAAACATTCGATGAAATTATGACTTTTTCTACCCAAACACAATTAATTGCACAGAACAATTCAAAAGTTAACCGGTCAGATGCACTAAATCGTGTTGTACTGTATTCTGTGAGGTAAAGGACACTCTTCTACGCAATGTTTTCAAGTTTATTTTGTATCTTTAAAATCCAGAATGGCTTAGTAGGCGTATTTCGGTCCTATATTTTTATTACGCCCGTGATGTGGAGGTGGTACGCTAAAACAAAGAAACGCTTCAGGTCAGGTAGCATTTTAAAGAACCTCTTTTTATTTCATTTTTCAAGCACACACACACACACGTTTTTGTCATCCACCTGTTTCGGCATTTGCTAGCTCACCCTTTCAACGATTAACTTGGATACATTGGAACTGCTTTTTCCCTTGTTAATGTTCTTAAAAATGTCACAGACACGAACGTGCTTACTACTGCTTTTAGTGAACATGTTCTGGAGCATTTCTTTTCGAAGTAATAAAAGAGGCCTATATGTGATCTTTGTTTCATCGACGACGGCGATGAAAGCATCAACGTTAAGTTTATGCATTGATCTCTGTTTCACCTTAAGAATATGCCATAGAACAACCAAGCTTTGCTGATATTTGTATAACTGGTAAAAATGTAAAGGCATTCCGTAACCTGGTGAACATTGTAAAATCCATGATTCATTATCCTCAACAGAAACATACTTATCTTTTCGTTATGATTTTGGAGAAGAAAACTTATTTTTGGCTTGCACCATCGGGTGCTAGCTTTTGTATTGATTGTTTTCATTTTTTTCACAGGAAGTAACCGGTTCCCTGTCAAAACGTTAAGGATTTAACAGCGCGGGCCAATGTTAACTTCAATTTTTTACCGGAAGTAACCGCTTCTCTGGTCAACAACGCGGGGACCAATACAGATTTTCTTTGCTCAAAAGCTAAGCGTTTAACGTG
Organism: Cyrtodaria siliqua; assembly: GCA_037043455.1. Taxonomy (NCBI): domain Eukaryota; kingdom Metazoa; phylum Mollusca; class Bivalvia; order Adapedonta; family Hiatellidae; genus Cyrtodaria; species Cyrtodaria siliqua. The sequence continues at coordinate 66,378 of JAWPHD010001715.1, read as the reverse complement.
TACATTCAACAGCGCTGGAAGCAATACCAGGTGTACAGTGTTTATAAAAAAGAGTATGATAATGGAACTTTGGAAACGGCCGAAAACGACACATACGAAATATTGCAGTCTCGGTTTGATTGTTCATGAGCGGTAGTGAAATATGCTAGCTACCGCTCACGCCCTCTAGCCCCGGGTTGAGCAGAACTCAATATTAATAAAATCAATAGTACTAAATTTTAACCATCCCGAAGATGGCATGCATATGGCGGTGGACATGGAGTATCTTTCTTCCCCATGTCGTACGGCGTATGGTCCCAGTATCTAATACAATTAAATGCCCCGAAGAGCGAAATAAAGATAATGGAATTTAGTTTGGAGCAGCGGTTATGAAGCCTGCATATCACAAGTAACAGTCAAAATACTAAATTAAAAAGCAGACAACATATGCTATAATTGGTTAAACAATGCCCCGAGCCTTTAATCGGCCGGAGTAGTGGAACCACTCAATCGAAAATTAAGTAAGAAAACAAAAAGAAATGAAAAAGTACCACCGATAATTAAATATAAGTATCGGGCTCAGCGATCTCCAAAGATCGAATGAATAACAGTACTTATTGCAAGCGCGGTGAGACGTTTTACTGCCGCCACACTGCACAAGCAACGCCACTGTGCTATAAAAAAAAGAGTATGATAATGGACCTTTGGAAACGGCCGAAAACGACACATACGAAATATTGCAGTCTCCGTTTGATTGAGACTGTTCATGAGCGGTAGTGAAATATGCTAGCTACCTCTCACGCCCTCTAGCCCCGGGTTGAGCAGAACTCAATATTAATAAAATCAATAGTACAAAAAATTATATTTTACACATTCCCCTGTACCGTCTGGCGTTCAGCCCACATATGGCTGATGATGAACTAAAATTAAATGAGGGATGTTGATGATCATTCATCAGTCTGTTGTAAGCTTGGATACTATTTGTGTTTTAATAACAATAACGAAACATTGTGATCATAACACAGCATTTACACGGACAAAAAAACTGTATAATGCACAAATCTCAAATGTAGCCTATATTTTGTAGCAGGTTTAATATAATCTACATTATTTCTGTTTCCGTTCCTGCACAAGCAAGCCGTTCCTTTTAAAACAGTGCAGCAGCAGCTAAAGCTTTTCACGCGCACACACCGCCTAACTCACTTTTGCATTTCAAGTGTTTTAACACGAAGTAGTCCCAATTTGCACTCACGTGCAGTTACGCGGAAATTGCAGTTGTCTTTTAAAAAACGTTAGCTTAAGCCAATTTTGAATGCAAAAACAACACAGACACTGAATAAAGTAAGTGTATACGTTAAACATCCCCATAGCATTCGTTTTGACTACTACTGGCATATTTTGCATAGCTTAAATCACTGTTCAAATGTGAAGATCGGAAATTTTGAGTTTTTTGAAACTGCAAAATTGCCGATTTCCTGAAAATTTCGGCAAAATTCATGACTACACATTTTTTGAGACCGTTTTGAAAGATGGTCACCCTTTTTTGTCACTCAAAACACACATTATTCAAAATGGCGGCTACAAGCTAAATAAGCAAAACTGAAAATGTAAAACATGAATATTTTCTACTCTCGGACATAGTTATTTCCTGTCCCGGATAAAATGTCGGTAAGTCAACCTTTAAACACTTTTACTCCCTTTCCTTTAGCATGTTTACGGTAAAAATCAGCAGCTCTAGACGCTTATTATACTGTACTGTAGGCCTAGTCGGCTGTAATTTGTTGTGTTGATTTACGGTTGAATGAACTGTGGATAATTGCAAGTGAAAACTTCACAATTCCAGGATTTAATGAGCAAAAAGACAGACCTATTCATGTGTTAACTATTGTTATGGTTTAGTGTAACAAATACTTGTAGAACATGTACAGCTACTAAAAATGCTACTCAAGCCCGAGTCAAGGTCATGTCATGTAGACCACATGAGTCATGTCGCGTTCGCCTCGATTAGGGACACCGACAGACATAAACAAAACAAAGGATGAAAGGTATGTACATTACTCAGTACTTTCTCCGTTAAAATTTAATAATAATATAGCACTGATGTATTATTTCTATGATGAGACCCTCCCAGTAGGGTCTATTTACTGGGAGGGTCTATGTTCACTGAAAATTGTTCCCCAAAAGTAGTTTGCTTTGTTCTCCAAAATAAAATTCCATTTATTTTTATTATTATGTTCCCTTGGCCTTGTTCCCCAAAAATACTACCAATAACGGACAATGTTCCCCAAAAATAAATGGCCTTGTCCCCAAACCCCCTCTATGACCGCAGAGCAGAAATGCACCGTTGCCACCTCCCCTTCACCCACCACACCCCAATTAAGACATCTACTGTACATGTATAAAAACAACAATTGATTTTTCTTTCAGGGATCTTTGCAGATGTTGCCACCTGTCAAGTGGCATCTCCAAGTTCCAGCTCTGAGACTGAGCCTAGCCCTGGGTAAGCTAAAGCTATAAACTTTTAATATATTTGACCCCTGTGATATAGGTTAATTTAGCTAATGTATTGATATGGCAATATTTCGAGCCACCCCAGAGAGTGGAATTTAAAAAATGTACCTAAGCTACTCGATCTATCTTACTAGCAAATGTTAACATTTCGAGCCACCCCATAGAGGGAAATTCGGGAATACATTTCTATGGTTCTTTAACGTGGTTTTTATAAGGCCATCAATAAAAATATGTTTGTTTGCCGTGCTCCGACCGACTCACCCGATTCAGCCGCGACTCAAAAAATGTTAATGACCTCGGGCCGAAAAAAAACTTTAAATAATTTTTTTTTTTTTTTTTTTATTCAAATGATAATTTTATTAGCCAGAGTTGTTAAGCATCTAATCTGGATTGCAAAGGTTATCAAAAAGTTGCCTTAGTACAAAAATGGCATTTAATATATGCAAACAATATATATATAAAAAAAATATCTAAAAATAAAACTTTTTCCTACCTTAAATACACATGAATAAAATAATTATGTGCAAGTCCTTGTGTTTAGTTTTAATAACCTATGCCCTAACATCGTACTAGGGCCTTTACAGTGTTGTAGATTGGATAAGCTTTTGATGTAAAAAAAAAAAAAAAAAAAAAATCCCTACCTACCTACCCACCCTCAAAATTCTGGGTAGGAGCACAGCAAACAAACAATTTTTTATTGATGGCCTAAATGAAGATTTTAATAAGCTTGAGAAACATGATTTATTTGAGTGGCAGAACCCGATTTGTACAGATTTTTTTTATTATTCTCATTAAAGTAGCCATCCCGCCAACAAGTCAGATTTTATAAACATTATGTACACTGCTTCTAAACCTACTGATGACAAAGTATATATATAACTTACATATTTTGAGAATCCAAAATCTACATGTATACACAGTATAAACAGCTTTAACCAGCCGGACCAAACCCCAAAACTGGAGTGTCGAATTAAGAGTTACCATCATTTTACAGATATTCAATCACGGGTATTTTAAGAACCTATTAATAAACCTATACTTTTAATCGGCACATATACATTGTTATATGACCTGAACACCTGGATAGAGTTTCGATAAACGGTTTTCTAGTGTAATTTTGTAGTTATTTGGCGGGATAGCTACTTTAAAAAGAAAAGAGGAGTGATAAGGGAGTCTGGTCAGGTTACAAAAACACAATTTCTTTTTTTGCCTAACTATAAGTATAATTGTCCCAGCTCATTGGGATACTTTACTTTTTTGTTTTTTTATTGAGATATTGTGAAATTCTATCACGTAAAACAATGGATACACGATGATACAACATGAAAGTTTCTCTGTGATGTTGACAGTTTACAGCGATCTTATTAAAGACCGCCCCAGTTAAATTACAAATAATAGGACACTTAAAAGGGACATATGGCAATCTTAAAGATTTTGTCGAACATTAGTATTAGTTTATTAGTCCAGTATCAATTTCACTTTAAAACTGCTTGCATATAATTAAATAAAATTAAGATGTGTTATTTGTCTTCGTTATTTTACCACAGGTTTAAATATATGATTATTGCAATAATATCAGGAATGAGTAATAATATATAAATTATACAGTTATTCTATAATTACAGAAAATAATATACAGGCATTTCATATCTGATCCTTTCCGTCGATGTGTTCTTGGGAAAGAGACTTTCCCTTAGCCTCGTCCTTCGGATGGGGACGTAAACCGGGCGGTCCCGTGTATCGGTCTATCCTCAGAGCACGTTATGGAACAATAGGAATCTATTCGATAATAAGGGTAGGGCACAGTTCCCAGATTCCTATGTATCCTTACCCTCTCTCTGGGGCAGCTCTAATTTCTAAATAACCTATACTGTGCTGATGAGCCGTTTAACAACATTCAATCCATATCTCATCCTGTATTGCCTCGAGATGCCAATATCTGCCCGAGAGCTTATATTTGGGCGAAGGCCGGGCATGATATGAAAATGTAATATTTCATTCTATGTATGACATAAAAAAATTAACATACTTTAAAATATTTTGTTGATTTTAGCAGAACTGGGAGAATAATGATTAAATATTTATTTCTCGGCGGATATAATAGCTGATCTTCCATGAGCGAGTGTGGATTTATTAAACGAGTTGGCAAAAATATACAATGCGCGGCTTGTCGAGCATCAAATAATGTTTGCTGAAGAGTTTAAAAAATAATAGATGATTTTGTGAGATTCTATTTTATATCACACAAAACCCATACAAGTTGATGGTAAAATGTTCACATTTCTCTGTGATGTCAATTTACCTATATATTAATATATATATATTAATACCGTATTTCCTCTATTAGAAGCGCCTTCCCTAATAAAAGCGCCCCCACCTGTTTTAAGAAACCGTACCGTCTTCAAAAATGGATTTGATTAAATTAAAAGTTCCTAAAAAACATACACTGTTTTTACCGCTAATGGATTTGATTACGGGAGTTTGACGGAAATGTGTATCATATAGATGCAGAGTGATAACAGTAATATACTCAGTACATTGTCAGGTTTAGGTTTAGTATTGAAAATTTGTATCATAATAGTAGTGCCTCTCTTCGTACTTTCCATAGCGCCTGGGAGCTACTGTTAGAGAAAATACGGTATATACGACAGCCCAAGTTAAATTTCCTTTAAAAATAACAGGACACTCTGTCGATTCATGTGAAATTCCATGCACATATCATATGGCTTATATATTTTTCACCACCACCCTTTTTAACAACTTGTTTTGTTCATTTCAGAGACACATCATCTGGTTTCCAGATGCCTTTCGTTCTTCAAATACCAATGCAACCCTGAAAGACATGGATTTAACCAAAAAAGTTGACTTTAATGTGATCGCAAGATTCTAAACTCCAGGAAATATATTAATTTAATTAGGCCAAATCAGAAACACGGTTAATTTTTCTTCAGCCTTATGCGTTACAGTGTATACTTGTTACTGCGTATCCCACTTGAGATGTGTTTGCCTGATCAGGATGGTGACTTCAATTTGGCAATCCCGAGGACTGAGCAGACGTTATTTTTTTTAAGAATGAAAAAATGAACATAATTATACCTCACAGAGACTCACTATATAATGTGTAAAGCTGTTACAAAACACCAAATATACAATGTCATACTGCTCACATTCAAAAAACCTTTTGGTGTTTAATATCATTTTAGGCCATATTTTTTGTTGTAAGTATGAAGTAAATTTCATTATTGTAGTATTTAATAGATGTTAAGTTTATAAATATAATATAAATAAAATATTGTATTATTTATTCTTTGGTTCGGAGTTGGATCTATGTAAAAAAAAAAAAGTTTCCATTTGCGTACAGTCATGTATCTGAAACTGAAAAACTGCCTTTTGGGAACACAAGGTCATTTTAATCTATTTATTGTTTATTCAAGCTTTTGAAATAGATCTTTTGTAATTAAAGTGACACATGGGCCGATGATGGCAATCTTGAAGTGTACATCAAGCACTGAAATTAGCATCTCGAAACGTTTTGCTGTACTTAGCGGTACTCGTCTGATAAAGCAAATGTCACTGGTCTAGCCTGGTCAAGTAAAATTCATCGGGTTGAAGAGTGCATAAAAAATATCCGCATGACGGATATATTTACATGAGAACTAAACACTTGTTTTTGTGTCAACTGCTTTGGATGGCACACTTATCGATCACTTTGTCCATCGTCCGTCCGTCATGCTTTAACCTGCAACTTATCCTTGGTCATTAATTGAAAAGTATTTTAATTATGTTCATGCAACTTCACACACATCTTCATCTCAAGGAATGTTGTTACACATGTGCACTACCTCTGACATTCATTTTGGCAGTTATGCCCTATTTATCAGCCTAACCTGCAACCTAACCTTGGAAATAAGCAAACAGCACTGTGAGCAGGCGAAGCAAGTGTTCATGGATGATGGAACACACTTCTAGTTCAAGGTCGACTTAGTGACCGCTTTCCACTATAAATTACAGTCTGGAAACTGATATTTCCATGTCTATACTAGTTTGACATATCTAAGCCGTTATATTTGTTTTGTCTAGTGTCAGTGTAGACTAGTGGACAGTGCGGTGCACTTAAAAGCACAGGATCCGGGTTCAAGACTCAACGGTGCCACTGAGTTTCCTCAGTGTGTTTGTCATTTCCAATTAGCCTCGTCCATCGTAAGGGGACATAAATCCTCCTATATCGAAGTGATTCTCCGAGCATGTTTAATAAGCAAAAGTAGGAGTAGGGCGGTTTCCCAGATTCCAATGAGACACCTACCCTAACCAGATCCGCCTTTTTATTTTGTTTATGGGTGGGGCGAGTGATGGTGGTGGTGACGGGCAGGAGGGGCCGGTGAGGGATAACCAGTGAAGTAATACTTCACTATTACTTCACTGGGATAACCAATAAATTGGACTGCAGCTTTCTTTTGGTATTTAGATTTTAAATATGGCTGCATATGGTGATGCTCGCCAATAAAAAAAACATTAACACACCAGCGGGTGGCCACCATCATTCCAGATTGGCCATCAAAATGCACACCGAGAAGTTGAACAGCGGTCAACCTTTTTAAATACAGACTACTTTTGCTACAGACTACTTTTCAGACTTAACGTGAGCCCCTTCACCGAATATCGAATACGCACCTGTAGACGTTCAATGACTGACACTCGTTATATTTTTTGACCGACAGTGCCGAGTCGAACATTTTATCGTTTTGGCGTGTAGTTTTGATAAAGAAATACCATGATGCTCGTGACATGTAGTACACGTCATGTACTATTTAAGCTTAAACAACATATTTGTAGTATCTCCTTGTATTTCATTAGAAAAGAACACAAGTGTTGCCATTTTTAAACGCATTTTAACAATGGCATCTCTTACGAGTTAATCCCCCTCGCTTCGAAATTTTAAATGGGTGAATCTCGCAATTTCTCGCGCAGTAAAGCATCTAAAAGTCAATACAGCTGAAGATGACGAAACTTAAAGGGGAACTGAAATTTTAATCATGTAAACTTGTTACAATCTTCCAGATTACGCGTTTAAAAAAAAGAAAATGGCGGCCGTTTCACTTTTTTTTTACGTTGACGGAAAATGACGTACTACTTTCCGTTGTCATGTGTTGCTATGATAAGTGGACGGCGGAGCTAAAAACCACTCTGCTTCCCACCTGAAAGGAAACTTTATTACAACTTGATCTTGGTATAAATTTCTCTTTTTTATACTGATTTTTGGTGTAAAGGTGCTTGTCTAGGTGATTTAAATAGTGTCTTTTTGTCACAGTTCGCATTTTGTTAGTTAATGCTCTTTTTGAGAGAGGTCAGTTATACCTTTTATATAACGATAATTTCGAAATTTTTCTCATGTTCTCTCATGTTAAGACTGAAATAAATGGAGAATGAATATTGTTATTTAGAAATTAAACAAAATGCAGTGGCTATGCGTCCGGTTCCCGGACACCCAGATTACAGTCGAGGACACTGGCCTATACTGGCACGTAGTCAAGGGAAGGTCATAGAACTAATATGTAGATAGATAATAGTTGCTGACTGCTCTTGAGCAATTTAATCAATCTCTCCCACTACATTGACCTAAGTTAGCAATTGAATTTAAGATTTAAAGCTATGTGATACTGGAAAGTGCTGGTAAGCAAAATGCTGTACTGTAACCCTATGGGAACGATTTGGTGGTGCGTATTATGAATGTTTTGACGACGGAGTGATATGCCAAGTACAAACCTGTTTTCTACCGAATATAATTCTGAGCATAATTTACTGTAAATTTAAAACATTCAAGCCGAAAAATTGTTTTTTATTTTTTAATTGAAGCATTTCATATAAAGTTAAAGAGAATGTAGCGACACAGCTAAACCATCTGTATTATTGAGATTTCTGAAATACTTGAATAAGGGTGAAAGAATTATCAAAATCGGATGATAAACAAAGAAGATATGAGCATTTGAATTTTCTGTTGAAACGGATGTGGAAGCGGCCATTTTGAGAGCTATGACATCACGGTTCTAAATGACCATATATGGAATATTTATAAATATGAAAATTTACTGATTTATAGGGAAAAAAATGACAACAACTGTATGATTGATTGATTGATTGAATTGGATGTTATAGTCGCACCAACAGCTAAGGTCATATGGCGACTTTCCAGCTTCCATTGTTGGAGGAAGACCCCAGGTGCCCCTCCGGGCAATTTTCGTGCACGGGCGGGCACCTGGGTAGAACCACCGACGTTCCGTAAGCAACAACTGTATGAAAAATATGTAATACTTAATGGCAGTAATGCTTTTATATGACCAGTAAAAAAATTTCATTCATTTGCAGTGATTTTCTTCGTTTTAAATGATATTTATCAATATTCCATATATGGTAATACGGAAGTATGACGTCATAGTTCTAAAAATGGCGGCTCCCATATTCGTTTTAGAACAACCTTTAAATGGTCATATCTTTTTTGTTTATCATCCGATTTTGATAATTATTTCACCTTTATCCAAGTTTTTCAGAACTCTCAATAACAAAGCTTGTTTGGCTGTGTCGCTACATTCCCTTTAATGCAGAAACATATTTGAGCAATCAAACAAATTTGCATTTCCATCGTTTTTCATCGTTTGTCAAGATTCTTGATGAGACGTTGACAGAGATGTATGTGTCTGCAAGAAACGACAACTCTGGGTAGAGATTGCAATTTAATAGAAAACTGTTGTTATATTTACAAACATATTCGTACTTTTATGCAGAAATTATGAGTGGAGAAATAGTCTAAAAACATCGATAGATCTTTTGGCTTCTGCGATTTATAATAGAACTAATATATGTACATAATATAGTAAGTTGCAGGCGTACAATATGTAGAAAAGTATGTAGGCAGGGTTGGGCAGGGCAGCGGAAAGGCAGACAGGCAGGGCGGGCAGGCAGACAGACAGGTAAGTAGGTAGGTAGATACTTCGTTTCAAATGTTCACTCGGCCTGCGAGAAAACAAATAAGTTTTTTAAAGCGACACAAGCAATTTTGAAATCTTTATAATTCACTAAAATTAGCCTCTTAATTTATTGATCCGGTATCATTTTGACTTTAAATATTCTGGCATATATTTAAATACAATTTTGAGTTTTCAACATTTCTACGTTATACTAACTAGGTTTGAATATATTATTGGTGCAATATAACCAACAGTTTAAAACAATGAGATGTATTTACAAAAAATAACGGGACGCCGCGAGTTTTAAAAAGAAAGTGAAGTGTGTCCCTTCAATAGAGACTGACTTGACATAGCACATGTTTCCGACAATTTCGTTAATTTCCAATTCATTTATACATATTTACAGTTTAACCAAAACAGCGTTGGTCAATCATTTGTTGGTCTAGTCTACATACTACTACACCAGAGGCGTAGCGTGGCTTGTTAAAACGAGGGGCGAAGCTTAAATTGATAAGTTCCACCCTTACCCCGCTCGCCCCTCTTATTTGTATTGCATTTTTCAACTTTTTGGTTTTTTTATTTTTTTATTTTTCAAAGTTACTCCCGGGAGTAAGGGAGTATGCCACGCTTCGCCCCTGTGTAACACCTTATACAAATATGAACCATGTTTGATTATTCTACTGCATGCATCGTCGGAACCTTGTTCGACTGCAACTACGTTACTCTTCGTTAATTACGTAATCAATCACTTTACTGCATGTCACTTAGTTACTGAGAAACAGAACTAAACGCATAAACCTAACGTTGATGCCTTCATCGCCGTCGCCGATGAAAAACACCACCACATATATGCTTCTTTTTTCTTTCTTCGAAAATGTAAGACAACAACTGTCTAGTTATTGTCGTTCATAAGAAATGCTTCCGAACATTTTACTAACAAGCAGTAGGCATGCTCGTGTCTATGACAGCTCAGTCTACATTTGTAACGTAAACAAGGGAGAGCGCATTCCCAGTATATCCAGTGTAATCGTTATATTGGTAACTAACAAATGGCGAAACATGCGGATGACAACAAAAATTGTGCCTCAAAAATGAAATAAATAATTTCTTTAAAATGCTACCTGACTTGAAGCGTTACTTCGTTTTAGAGTATCTCCACCACATCAGGGGCGTTACAAAAAAAATGACCAAAATACGTCTACAACGTCATTCTGGGTATTTAAGATACAAAATAAACTTAAAAACATTGCGTAGGAGAGTGTTCTTTACCTCATACAATACTGTACAACGCGATTTAGTGCATATGACCGGTTAACTTTTGAATTTTTCTGTGCAATTTATTGTGTTTGGGTAGAAAAAGTCATAATTTCATCGAATGTTTGAATAAACGACAAACGTTTAGACAAAACAACGTTCAGGCGAGTGTTTCAAAATATATGGACCACATCTTGCGCTATGTCACACTTCTGAAATATATAAATAAGAACAAACAAATAACCATTTTCTTACCTTCGGTTTTGATTTGCACCCGTCCGAGGCGTTATTCCGCCACAAAATGTTGTTACTTCCACCACATCAAAGGGTAACGTATGGACATGGTGGAATCCGTGAATGTTTATATATATACGTGATAGTATGAATGAATAAATTGTAGTGTTTATTTTAAGTTAGTACGGTGTTATCAAACACTAAACATTTAATATTATTACACTTACATTGTTTAAAATAATTTTATCCATATAGTGGAACAGAATGAAGTTTGACGATATTACCATTTTATTGGGAGAATTCGGCAAGTACCAGAAAATATTGTACTTATTGGTGTGCATACCGGCCATAGTTATTGGTATGCAAACGCTGTCATCCGTCTTCACACTGTCCATTCCATCACACAGGTAAGTCATCTTTGAAACTATTGGAAAATTATGTTAAACGCAATGCATATGAACGGTGAAACATTATGGTCTGATGTTAATACTTTTCGGAATAGTTAGCGTTGTTTTCTCATTTCTGAACTTGCACCTTCTAAATAAGTTTATATAAACTAAAACTCGTCACTCAGGCTTTCTGGTCGTACCCTAGTTTGCTTTTCTCTTGGACTGGAACAACTGTGGTTGTTAGGTACAACTCTGGATATATCCTGAAGTGTTTCTAATTATGTTTTTATATATCTTTACATTACTATATACGTGTATCGTTTCCTATTTTCTCTGGGTGTGGACTTTATTGTTAGAGACTTCCTTTTGATTGGATGTACCGTTTTATTTACACTGGATTTTCAATTTGAGCGCTGAAGACTGGGTAATAAGTAGGTTGGGTATACAGAAAATCGATCTAAGCTAACCAGTGGGCCATATTGCTCACTGGCCGTTTCAAGTCGGTAACCCTGTCTTCACCACTCTTTCTGTTGTCCTTTTCGTTGTATAGTTAATTTGCTTTGTTTGTGATATAGTGCGGACCTGCGGTGCCGTTGCCTTTGGGTGCTATGATTTCTACACGGCCATTTTTCTCATTCTTTACTTTCAACGTTTGATCCTTTCACTTCACGAATATTTTCGGAAATTATCATTAGGTATATAATACTTACCATTTAACTCTTAAAAACCTTTCCAACGATACCCATGCCGCTGTCATTAAGTCTACAGGGATACGTCTTTAGAATACTATAAACTTAAACAAGAATACATTTCATGATATGGTGATAGTAAGAATGTTCAGCCTGAGGACATAGTTATCTCCGGAGTCAAAGCCCAACGCGATAATCAATCTGCGATGGGTGAACATTCTTACTATCACCCTCTTTTGAATATGGTATTTATTTTGTTATAATAAATACCTATAGGACCAAAACAAACGGTTGTTTCTGGTCTTGTTCTAAAATGACATGTAGACTTTTTTCTTCTTTACTTCTATCAAACGTTTTTTGTGTTTTTAAACAAAACGTTTAGGGTCGGCGTTTAAAAAGTTGTTTTGTCTATCATTTTTCTCATTCATGTTTTTTTTTAATTTTTTTTTTAATTTTTTAATTTTTTTAATTTTTTTGCAATAAAAATAATTATTCAGAAAAGACTTGGCTGCTCAGGTCTACCTTTGGCAACTCCTCAAAGCATTTGTTTTATTGCGATAGAAAATCTCTTAGTGATGATACACTTCCTTTACACATGGCTTTGTACTAGCCGCATCAGCTTTCATTTGGACGCATTCTGTGCGCAGTTAAATAGCGCCTTTCTGCAGATAAAGCAGCTAATAATGTAATTATTGTTTGACACCTACATTACGTCAATGTTTTATCTCTGGAACTCGGCAGCACCAATTCGTATACTCCAGTTAATTCTCTTGAGGATGATGTTGTTTCCGCACATATCACTCGGTGCACTACTTTCAAGGCTGGTGTAAACGATAAGCAAAATAAACTGCCTACTATGTACTGGATTTCTAAATTACATAAAAATCCGTATAAGGCTCCCTTTATTTCGAATTCTAGTGCCTGCACCACAACAAACATCTCCAAACTTTTAACTTCTTGTCTTACTGCCGTTAAAGATCACGTTAAACTATATTGTGATAAAACTTATGAAAACTCTGGGATTAATTTATTTTGGTCTATAAAAATTAAGGAGTCGTTCTTGATCATTTTTTTAATAAAGGTCAAGTTTCATCAATAAGCACTTATGACTTCTCTACTCTATATACAACCTTACCACATCACCTTATTAAATACAAGCTAATTTCTCTTATTCAAAAAACATTCGCTAGAGAAAATACTGCATTTTTGGCATGTAATAATATTAAAGCGTTTTTTACTAACGGCAGTTTAGACAATTATACTATGAAGTTTGTGAAGCACTCATCTTCCTATTTGATACTATTTTCGTCAGGTATGGAACCACCGTTTATAGACAAATTGTTGGTATCCCTATGGGTACGAACTGTGCACCACTTGTCGCAGTATTGTTTTTTTTTTGCTATGAAAGAGATTTCATGTTGAGTCTTTCACCAGATACCCATGCAGATGTTATTGAAGCCTTTAATGACATCTCTCGGTATCTGGATGATATATTGAACATTGACAACCCTTTCTTTCCAGCTATGGTTAATAATATTTATCCTAAACATCTTTAGCTTAACAAAGCTAATATATCTGATAATAACGCTTCTTTTCTTGATTTAGATATCTCGATTGAAAATGGTGAAATAATTAGCAAAATCTATGACAAGAGAGATGATTTTAATTTTGACATTGTTAATTATCCCCACTTGGATCGGGATGTTCAAGTCTCCGAGCAACTTCTTATGGGGTGTATGTGTCTCAACTTATTCGTTTTTCAAGAGCTTGTACTCGAGTTGAGGACTTTAATATTCGTAATCTTTGTATAACTAAAAAGCTACTCAATCAGGGTTACCGTTACCATAAACTCCGTAAAACCTTTGCAAAATTTTATTTTCGTAACTCTGATCTTCTTTCCAAATATAAAAGTAATTTAACGACTCTTCTGCGACAAGGACTATCACAAACTGACTTCTCGGGTGATGTGGTTTATAAACTTCGCAAGATTCTTGGTCATAATCACTTTCATACTATATTTGTTAAACTTGTTAAAAAGTTTATCAAAAGAGGTTATGACCCCGTCATTTAGCAACGTACTGCATGCTTGGTGGTAGACCCTTTTACAGTTCGCCACTATGCTTTCCTCTTTAATTGTACGATGACCGGACAGGCTGTAGACCCTATGACGACGCCTACCAAAAGCCCATTGGGACGGTGGCGTTTGATGTTTGTCTATGATCTTTCTTGTCGTGCCTTTAATGGTTTATTCTCTTGTTGCTCTGGCTTCTGTGCAGTCAATGCGTACCTTCATTGTGGCTTTCTAGGCTATTGTTTTTTTGTATTATATTTACACGAGCATATTTGTGTTTTACTTATATTTCCTATTGATGCTGCCTTGTTGGTTAGAGATAGATCATGGCGGGGATTTCTTTATTAACACTGTCCTGTTTTAATGGGATGACAGTAGGGTAAGTGTGAGGTTTGGTGCACCCTAGAACCGGTGTAAACCCCCCAGTGGCCTACTTTGCCATCGACCGTTCCCAGGCGGTAGCCCTATTTTCAACCCTTTTGTGTTTCTGATGTCGTTTGCATTTATTTTTACTTTTGCCTTTTTTTTGTCTGTTTGCGTGTTTGTTTCTTCTGTTTTGTGGTTGACTGTCCTCCTTGAATGCTACTTCCCCTGTCCGATCTTTTTATATTTCTTTATTCATAGTGTGTAGTGCCTGCAAGCATAAGAAATGAACAGTATGCGCACCAAAGCTGTACAGGCGTTTTTTTTACTATCACCCTGATTTCGCGTCAGATAGTAAGGCATTACCCTTTTTTGCCTATAGAGATTTAGCATGTCCGTTTTATATGCGTATAATAATGAAAAAGAGATCCGTATGTATCACCGTTTAACGTGATCATATAAACAGATATCTATTTACAACGTAACTGTTTTTGTTTGTCCAATCAATCTAAATTGTTATTATTTGTTAGTGTTTCGCGTGGCAACGCTCTTCATCTTTATGAGTGTTGTTTTTTCATAGTGCCAACGGTCGCCAAGTCGAACCTCTGATTATACCTAGATATAAACAGGTTTCGGTATTTGAAGAAAATATTTAAGTGTAAATAGTAAAGTCGTGGTTAAATGTTTCTAGTTTTTAAATGATACTTAGCAAATATCGACTTTAAAATGATTAATAACAACTATATAATAATGCATTATCATCCAATTATCGGTGTAGTATTGATGCATAACATGTTTTTCTTCAACGGAAGATAACTCACGTATCGTCCTCAAATAAGCAATAGGTAGTGGCGAATGATAATCAATCGGTACCGTTGGCACACTCAGGAGACGACGATGAGCACAAGTACGTATAAAAGTCGAACAGGAAATGTAGCATTCAAGGACAACAGTCAACCACAAACACGCAAACAAACAAACAACAACTACAAAGAATAAAAGGCAAGATATGACATCACAAATATAAAAGATTTGACAACAGGGCTACCGCCTTGGAACGGTCAGTGGCAAAAAAGGCCGCTGGGGTGGTGGTGGGTGTATGTGTTTGGGGGTGGGGTGTAAACCAGATTCCAGGGTGCACCAAATCTCACTCTTACGCTATTGTCAACCCAGAAAACGGGACAATGTAAATACAGATATACCCGTTAGGTTATATTCTCTAAAAACAAGGCAGCATTAATAGGCAATATAAATAAAACACACCACAGCACCCAAACGCAATGGCACCGTAGGTCCGCTCTGTACCAAAAACTATCAGCACATTAGGAATCTTACCTACTTGGAATGATCAGAAGCCAATACGGCCTGCTTGTTCGATTAAATCAATGTGTGTGTGCACAACTTCGCTACTTAATGCCCAAATTGATAAGACATTGTAAATAAAGGTACATCTCATCCAACGAAAATCTCTACCAACAAAGTCCACATTCAGAGAAATTAGCAAACGATACACTTACATGTTGTTGTAAAAATAATTCTCATGACGACCTACATGTTTGATCAGTGCCATATATACCTTTACAAGTAAAACTTGTTACGTCCTTGTATCAGGTGACACAGTTGCTTGTGCCTTGTACATGACATCAATTATCAAATGTTTGAGTAATATCTAATGTACGATTATTTTACTTCGTGTTGTTGTATTCATGCTTATTATCACAAACGCCCGTTAATATCAGTCTCGTACATCCAGTCGACACTTTTCCAGACTTGTCCACTCAAAACCGAGTACAGGTGTATGGGAATAACTAACTGCCAGAATAAGAGAACTAAACACGGTAATGTACAGAAAAGGGATTCGAATCCCGGTTAAAACAGGAGTTTTATCGTTTATTTTCACTTCACAAATAGTGTTGCTGTCATCCATCGTTTCGATAACCTATAGTCACTCTGTTTTATTACTGCCACCGTTTGCGGAACATAACAGAAGTAGTAATATCAACGATATATTTAATACCTCAGGCATGGTTAACAAAAGCATACACTGTCATACGGTAAATAGTGTATATTAAATACTGCCATACGGTAATAATTCGACATTGTTATAGAATACACGCAAATACTCAGTCACTCTATATGCCTTCCTATTTTGTTTATATATAGTTTGTTTATAGATGCAAAGTGCCTGGTTTCTGGAACGACACATACAACGTACAAGCCGATTCACACGAAATCACACTAAACCGATCGATTCCATGGGTCATAGACCATGACGACAACACTGGATACAAGTATTCGACCTGTGATGTATACACAACCGGAAACTCCACAATATACGATGCTTTTGGTGTTCCTGTAAATACTTCCACCAGAAGCTGCGACGAGTGAGTGTATGATAAATCCGTGTTCCAGTCAACATTTATAACATATGTAAAGTTTATTATTATTTTGTACAAACAACATTTTTTAATTAAAACAACTAACTTTTTGCATAGTAGAAATACAAATACATATATGCTCTTCTTCTTATTAGTATTATTAGTAGTAGCAAGTAGTAGCAGTTATTATTATTATTAGTAATAGTAGTAGTAATGGTAGCAGTAGCAGTATCAGTTACGCTGTTCAAACAGTTCGTCTAAATTGTGTAGGCTTAGATTTTGTTGAAGGCTGTAAAATGTCGCCCCAGCTATTACAGTGATATTATTACTGGTCCTTTAATATCATCAACTCCTACTTTTTTGATTTATAATAGAATATCGCTTAAGCCGGTGCTAGGGGGCGTAAGAGATATAGTACCTTATATTACTTCTCATGAACAATACTTCTGCAAGGTAACCCCACTTTATTTTCCAGCATAATGATTTTCCTGGTTCCATGTTTATAGTGTATGAATACAAATGAGAATAGAATAAGCAGTTTTTCAAAAGAACGGTTATCCACAAGTGTGGATTCGGGAATACTAGACTATAATGAGTTACTTCATTTAAAAATTATATTGCCAATGTATAATTGTAGAAAGGTTGGGCTAAAGGTTCTAATAAAAATAGTTAATGCCCTTCTCGAGAAAATATCATACACACGAAAATGAGATGTAGGATCCTAGAAACCACAGCGTCTAAACGCAATGGCATCGTAGGTCGTCCGCACTGTACTACAAACAAGGGATAATATTTAATTAATTATACAATGACAAAGACAAAATACAAAATACAACAGAAAGGGTGGTGAAGACAGGGTTAGCGACTTGGAATGGTCAGTAGGCAAAGTTAGACAATTATGTATAGGTAAATAAATATACCTTACCTACATTTATCATTATTATAAGAACGATGGTGAGAAAGCAAAATATAGCGTGACACCTGGGGGCGTTGTGGGAAATATAGAAGAACTGAGTTTAAAAGAGGAGAGCCAGTCAACAAAAGTTGCAAAGAAAATATAGGCATACATCTGTGTTCTCTTGTGTGCGTTTGAACGGTTTCAAAACGCATATGATAAACTTCATCTAACAAGTTCCCGCCGCTAAAAATGAGTGAAATGTACGAGTAGATTGAAACAAACGAATACTGTTCGAAATATATTTCAATTGAAAAAGAGATGTTTTCAGTGATCTACTGCAGAACCACAATTGCAATTGGGTGTTTCTAAGTAAATTTCAATTGAAACAGAGATGTTCAGTGCGGTCTACTACAGAACCACAATCGCAGTTGGGTGATTCCAAGTCAAGATCATTACTGTGTTCATGTTTTATAGAATGTACCAAACAAGCACGCCATGTATTCATAGTAATGTCTATATTTAATGATTTTCAAGAACAGCAATAATCATTGTTTATCACCTTTTAAAACACAAGTATTAAACTATTATTTTCGGAAAAGTGTAATGCTGCGAAATAACTCTTACATTGTATAAAACTTGCAGAAAATGTGCTAAAATTGCATTTGCATTCATTTTATCTATGCGTTCGAATGAATTGTACAGATCAATATATGTTTTGAAAATTATGCGTTAAATAAGACGTATAAAGCGTAATTTACTTTAATGAAAAATACATACATTTGACATCATTATTATCTCATATTTCTTTAAAATGTGTCTTTAAGGAGTTTGGCAATAATAAACAAAGTCTTAATTTTAACACCGGCAGTTTGCCACACAGTCATATGTAAAACCACTGTCCATTAGAATACGGTTAGAAAGATGGTAAATTAATAATATCAGAAAAATGGTCCTATAGAAATCACAGCAACCAAACCCAGTCGCACTGTTGGTCCGCACAAATGAAGAACTTCGCTTGCGGCCATGTTTAATGTCAAATCAAAACCATTTTCGACAAGTATCAACATCATGTCATGCTGATCATTTTAGAAAAAAGCCCATTTCAATATCAACTATAGTTTTAAAGAAGTAGTCATTACATTTTGTTTTTAAAAATCTATTTTAGCCGTGGAGGTCATCTTGAGTTTCCGGTCGATCTGAAATTTTCATATGATCAGTCAAGAGAAACATTCCTTTGACGTTTCAAGAAAATCCGTCAAGTAGTTTCAGAGGAGTAGTCGCTACAAGTTTTTACTATATAACTATTAACGAAAACAATGATGGCCGCTGGCGGACATGTTTAATTGCCTATTACCATGCTTATTTTGCCTATTAATGCTGCCTTGTTGGTTAGAGAATAGTTCATGGCGGGGATTTCTTTATTTACACTTACCCGTTTATTGGGATGACAGTAGGGTAAGTGTGGTTTAAACCTAAAACCTGGTTCAAACCCCCAGCGGCCTTTTTTGCCACTGACCGTCCCAAGGCGGTAGCCCTATTGTCAACCCTTTAGTATTTGTGATTGTCTTATTTGGCCTTCATCTTTAAAGTTGTTCTTTGTTTCTGTGTGTGTTTGTGGTTGACTGTCGTCCCTGAATACTACTTTTCCTGTTCGATTTTTATATCTATATTTAAAGTCAAATCAAAACTACTTTTCGACAAGGATCAACATACTAATCATTTCACAAAAGGTCCCATATCCATATCATTTATAGTTTTCAAGAAGTAGTCGGTACAATCTTGTTTTGTAAAAATCTGTTTTTAGATTTGGCGGCCATTTTTGATTTTGCATCAACGTGAATTGTCGCTAGGATTAACTAGACATCATGGACAACATTTCTGTAAAGTTTCATGAACATCAATCCGGTAGTTTCGGAGGAGTAGTCGCTACAAACAAAAGTTTACGGACGGACCCTTAACAGCTGCAGTTTTATGTAATACCAAATTACGTCGTACCAATTGCGGTCTTAAAGTTTAATGTGTCCCATTGACTCTTTTCATTGGAGAAGGGTTGCATTATTCTATGATACGGGATATTTTGATATTGAACTCGAACTTGTTTACGTGCTTGCCTGGAGAAGCAATACAAACGCGATTAATTTTGTCTATAAGACTTTTGCAATACTAAATTTGACGGATGATGTTATACCAAATTAGTCGTACGTATTCAAATACCTGTTTGTATTCTTTCGAGAGGGCTGGCCTGGAGCAGTCGGTTGCGCGGCGGATTTGTAACCGGAGGCCCCGGGTTCAATCCTCCGTGATGCCACTAAGTTTCGTCGGTGTGTTCTTGGGCAAGACACTTTCCCTTAGCCTCGTCCGTCGGATGGGGACGTAAACCAGGCGGTCCCGTGTATTGGTCTATCCTCCGAGCACGTTAAAGAACCATAGGAATCTATTCGATAATAAGAGTAGGGCACGGTTCCCGGATTCCTAGGTATCCTTCCCTCTCTCTGGGGCGGCTCTAAATAACCTATACTGTGTTGATGAGCCGTTAAACAACATTCAATTCAATTGTATTCTTTCAAATTATATGTTCATAACTTCAATAACAAATGAAAAAAAAGCAACAAACAAGTTTCGTTAGTTATGTTTTATAGCTTCAGTATGTTTGTTTTAGATTAATAATTATAATTTGTAATTGACTGCTTCTTTTGTTCATATTGTTTCCTAGAATTGCAACTGTAATAAGAGGCCTCGGTGGCTTTTTGAATAGGAGATTAGTCTTAAACCGGAGAGTACGGGTTCGAGCCTGACTTACAGAACTAAATTTATTTTGTGTGTCATTTGGCTACTTCCTCGGCGGAAACTTACACCTTGTCGTCAAGTTTATTAGTGTCTCTCCTCCCAGAACGTTAACTAACCATATGCATATAAATTCGATAGTAAGAGCATGGCAATGCTCCCAAATTCTATGTAGTTTAGAGGCCACTTTAGCCTATCTGCTCTAGCTAAGGCTCGAGTTCAACATTTTGCAAAGTATTCGGTATCATGGGACAGGTTACACCCTGATCTTTTTCATGATACCTGTGTTCATTCAAGATTTTGCACGTGACGATAGAAAATCGAGGTCAAATTTTCACGTTTTTTTTCATAGGCCAGGAGGATGGTCGGTACCATCTCTGGTGGCAAATTCTAGTGAGCTTTTTTTAAATCTATGATACCTAACACCATATATTCACCCTGATAGACTTCTGAGAGCGGCAGCATATGCCCTGATTGAGGCAAAACAGTTAAAAACATTATAAATATCGCTGAAAACTGAAGATTATTTAACAAAAAAATCATTTGATGCCTTTTAAAGCATGTTCATGATATTAAATTATTCTAAATTCTTTATCTGATAGTAAACAAAAGGTTTGTAGAGATTGCTTTAGTTTAACTACAATATTTTGGGCGAAGATTTGGATTTTTATCAAAAAAACAATAAAAACTGGAATAGTTTTATATATAAAATAAAGTAGACTGCTGCATTTATGAAACATATCTTGGTTTTGATATTAAATATAACGAATTTTCTTACACTTTCCGCCAGTTATCTTGTAGGATCTTTATTTCGAACACAATTTTGTGTCAAAATTTCCAACGATAACTAATAATGCTGAAAACTGAAGATCATCTTGCAAAAATCATAATATGGTATTTGATGAAGGATGCTTTTATTATTAATTTGTTTCAAAGTATTTGGCTTATAATAAGTTCTAGTTTTATAGGCATGGCCCAAAATTAAGTGAAAAACTTTCATTCTGTGGAAAAATCACTGAAAACTAGATTCTTTCCGGAGGAAAAAACACATACTATATAGAAGTATCTATACATGTTATGCGCAAAATGAGAATATGGGCAATTCGGAATTGCTCTGCGCAAAATAAGCATTTTTATAATGCGCGGCATTATCGGAATTCTCAAAATACGCGGTTCATTCCGGAATCGTCCGTGCGCAGAGCAGGAATTTAGAAAAATTAGGAATATTTTGATTCTAGTTGTTAATTATAATACTGACGGCAAAGGCCTTCATTAATACTGGAAGAAATTGTGGCTCAAACCTAAAATAAAAAGCAATAACGTAAGTATTTATTATCATTAAAATATGCAAATGACATTACTAGCAATGCCATAAACTGGTAATTTATTCTCAAATGGTTTATGTAAATGTTCGTTTTTATTACATTTGGCAGATGGACAGGGGTTCGGGACAATAATACAATTTGACATTAAATATTTATATACCTTATCAGTATATTACTTTAATAAATATAATTAAAATATGCGAATGCAATTATTAGTAGTAGTGGCATAACACCTGATACATTTATTGAGCAACTGGTGTGTTTGTTATTTGGCAGATGTTCAATATTGATTAATTTTGCATATACAAGTACATACGAAAGAATATAGCACACAAACCAGGTTCCAATGTTTGTATAAAAAAATCATAGGAAACTCTCTAAAGGAAATTATATATGGAATGCCCAATTTGACCCGTTATTAGAAATATTATTGTCTGCGTTGCGTTTATTTTTTTATTTACTTTATCCAGATTGCGATTTTCACCAGTCAGTCCTTCTATCTGTCTGTCTGTCTGTCCGTCCGTATGTCCGTCACCACGTTTTTGTTAAACTTTTTGTTTTTCCTCATTTCTAAACAACGAAGTGTCGGAAAGCTTTAAAACTTGGCACACATGTTCGTTGTCATTGCACACTGGGATATGACAAGAACTATAGTGCTGTCATGTATTTCACTTGAATTATCCTGCTCCCCCATTATACTTTTTACTTAGATTTTTCAGCTAAAATGGTGAATTTGCAATCCGGCGTTTGCACCACTGTTGGCGCTTCACTTGTTTATATATTTTTAGCCATAAAGTATCCTGATTTCAATAATATAAATCCGCGCTTCATGAATTGTTTGAAGTCTTCAAATTTCTTTCTCAATAATTTAGTTCATGTTAATCATTTACCAAACCAAACTATAGTTTGTCAATTTATAACAGACGGGTGAAACAAATAAGCATATGAAATTGAAATAAATAGGTTTTAAAACTATATTCCTCTTCAAATCCTCAAACAAATTCGTACTTTGCACAAAACATCTACACTTGGTGAATATTTTATATCGATTAACCCCTTGCGCAATTCCGGAATAGTCCTACGCAATTCCGGAATCGTCGGGCATTTTAAGAATTCTTACTTTGCACAGAGCAGTTCCGGAATCGTCCATATTCTCACATTGCGTATAACAAATACACTAAACAAAGTTCCTATTACTTACTTTTTAACTAATATTCTTATGTTAAATATATCTTAGCATAGTTGTGTGATAAGTACTATGTTTTGACCAATAGTTTGTTTACTATTCATTGTTTGTTTAAATTGTTACATATTTTGAGAGTTACCCTGTTTTAATATGAAAACATGAAATGTGCTGATAAAACACATAACAGGAATCGAAGCCCGCTTATTAAGACATAAACTGCTTAAAACACCGGTAGGAAATAATATAAAAAGAACGTTTGATCCATTTACTGCAGATGTTCCTCTATAATGAAATGAAAATAATCCTAAATCACCTCCTTTAAACTAATATCATTTGAAATTCAAGTAACTATAAATCAGCGTTAACAGTAAATATTTCCAAAATACCCTTTTGCAAATACATATGTAGCGGTAATGCTAGTAAAACATGATGTCAAAATCATTTTGTTGGGTTATTTAGAATTCGGAACATCGGAAGTTGCACTAATTCGAAATATTTTACAAAATCCAAAACAAACATTTAAAGTTTGCTTCAATGACATTGGAAAAAGTGCAGTTAGAACATGTGTTTGTAAAGCATTGCCTGGAGTGCGTGTATTTGGGTGTGATAATGCATTTGTTCGAAGAGAGATTGACTCTAATCGAAATGGAACCAGTATTACAATAATTATTTCAGAAGTTAGTTAAAGAATGCACACTGACATTAGAAACTGTTGAAAAACATTAGAAGAGTTCGCTTGTCGAATGTATGGTTCAAAGTTATGTCAGACAATTGATGTAAATGAATATAGGGACCAATATGCTGTGCAATGGGAGGAGACATTGATTCATCACAGATATCACACTGTAAATATAGATATAAATATCAAACAGGAAAAGCAGCATTCAAGGAAGAAACGAAATATGCTTTGTGCATTAACAAAATGATAATGGCTTTCAAAAATGTACATTCAATTTTTTTATTAAATATTCTGACAAAGGGTCATGAACTTTGACCACAATTTACCCTGTCACTTACAAACTCATGGCAGAACACCGGTACCACGAAGAAAGCACTATATTACCCTTTCGAGTGATACCTGTCTCTATGCTCCTCGGAAAATGTTGAACTCGATTCAAAATTAATTGATTGACTACTAGACGTTCTTCCGAACAGACGGCGCATGGGCGGACCGAAGGCGAATGGGCGGACGGACGGACGACGGACGAAGAATTATCACCGTATATCAGCTCACCTGTAAGCCTTTTACTTATTTTGCTTTTGATCGAACTATGCTTCGTGCATAAACAAAATAATAATGACTTTCAAAAATGTACATTCAATTTTTCAATTAAATATTCTGAAAAAGGGTCATGACCTTTGACCGCAATTTACCCTGTCACGTACAAAATCAGAGCTGAACACGGTACCACGACAAAGGAAAGCTATTACTCATTCGATTGATGACTGTCTCTATCCTCCTTGCAAATTGTTGAACTCGACTCAAAAATCATGGAGTGGCCTCTGGACTAATGTATCTTCCCCCTCTCGGAAGCCCCTCAAAATATATGTAAATGTGTTGATGAGCCGATAAAATATAACAATTTAATCAGTTTGTTTCAAATGGTCTATAATCGGACCGACGTGTTGTTTCAGATTGGTTTGTATACTTGATGTAGTGCCTTCTTTTTCCGTAAGAGTTTCAGCTTGGTAAATTCGTAAAATGCATCTGTACAACGTGATTTCCTCCATACGGTGTGTTTTGTTACCTTATTATTTGTTTATTTCAGATCAGTTGTATAATTTTTATTGTACTGCCTATATTTTGTCATAACCATGTGTTTATATTCTAACCACTTGTTTGTTCCAGCTTGGTTCGTATCAATGCAAATTTACTGTCTGATTTATTAATAAGCTAATCTTACCATTTGTTTCTTTTAGATTGGGTATTTGTTCACATTATTGCTAATGAACTGCCAGTTGTCCTTGATACTCTATGTAATAATCTTAAAACGTGTTGTCGTTTTGCTTTGTTTTTCAGATTTGGTCGTAAGACCGCCATGATGTTGTCCGTATTTCTACACGTTGTTGGGGCGTTTGGATCGGCCTTTGCTCCAAACTATATCCTCTTTGTGACCTTCCGGTTCATCGTAGGAATGTCTAACATGGGAATGTTGAATTCAATGTTTGTTATAGGTAAATGATTGTGCTACTGTATTGTTGGTTTATTTTCTATAAGTTTTAATTAAATGTTATGTAAGAATCTTAACTGGTATGATATTCTTCTAGCAATGTGATATTATCGTTAATACACATTTTCATTAGGAGTAGTCCTACTATTAAATATATATATAATTATAGTCATTGCCTTTCTCTTTGAAACTACCACATGTCTACTTTCGCAATCGCTTTAAAAATTTACGAGCATGCTTGTGTAAAAATGGAGGCTAAACCCAATGAAAGACGAAGATATATTCACAACAGACTCACTACGTCTCACTGTACAGTTGAGTTTGCACTGTGCTGCATATAAAGCGGAACGTCTATAGACCATTGAACTACTCCCTTAATCTTCCCTTAATATTTTCGTTGTGAAACTCTTTCTTTGTGACCGTTACAAGGTATTGTCAACCCTTTTATGTTTGTGATGTTTTATTTGGCGTTTTATTCATATGTTCCTTTTTTCTGTGTGTGTTTGTTGTTGACTGTCGTCCTTGAATGCTACTTTTGTTTTTTGATTTTTATATCAATATCTAGGTATGTTGCTCGAAATAACCAGTAAATATATGGGGTTTGCCAATTATCTTCTTTTATAGTCCAAGTTTGAACATTTGTTTTAGATCTCAGATCTGGACTCATAAACATGTATGAAATCATGAACATGTCTCATTACTTCACCTGCAACAAACAAACAATGAAAAAAGTTTGCAAGGGAGATGAATGTTTAGTGGGAATTTGCCTATTTCCGTCATTAAATATAGTAAAGCAGCATCATCAAGTATGTCTGGAAGTAAAAGAGCCGATAGGAGGTGCCATGGCAGACAATCGGACCGCGAGATGACATTTTGATGTCGGCGAAACGAAATGAAAAACATATTATTAGCAAGTAAATAAAAAATATGAATGTCATGCTCCATCACGTTTCAGTGATTTTACCTTTTTATAAATAAACCAAGAGTATATCAAAGACGTTAAATTGTTGTATAAGATAGCATAACCGTGTTAAAACTTAAATATTCTCAGAATCGTAATAAAATTCAAAACATCCTTGTTCGAAATTTGTCAATCGCTTTACACGTTAACTAATAGATCATAAACAAAGCAACGCTTAATAGTCTGACATTGCCATGGATATAAATACAATTTATCACAGAAATAATCGATATTTAACAGGTGTGGAGTTGGTAGGCCCAAACAAAAGAGTTATTGCGGGGATAGTGATAGATATATTTTGGGTTATTGGTCTCTACCTGTTGTGTTTCCTGGCCTATTTCATCAGGGTTTGGGACACTCTACTGTTAGTGATGGCGTGTCTATCTGTCGTACTATTTCTATATTTCGGGTAAGTGTTAACTTAAAAGCTAACATTTGACAATATACTTTAAATTAGTACACGATATAAACCAGTATGGTTTATATAATAAAATTAATATATGAACATTAAAGTGTCGGTATATGCCAAGTATTAGTTAAAACGTAAACGCTAGCAACTGAATATTTTATTAAACCAAGATACAACATATTACGTTGCTGTTTCAGTTGCGGTCATCAGTAATGCTGGCCCATCTTTTATCACGCCAAAGTAATATGTTTCGGGTCGTACCCTTATTATAAACATTATAAAACATATGAATAGTACAATGTTTTAATATAATGCATTCTATAATGTCAGTAAATAATACATAAATGAAGGAATTTTGTCCTAGGCAGTTCAAGTCTACTTAGATGTACTTATGTATATGTTCGCTGAACATGCACCTGCAGGTTAATTCCTGAATCACCCAGATGGCTTATATCACGAGGTCGTTTTGTGGACGCCGACAAAATCATTCAGAAATGTGCAAAGGTTAATGGAATTATTCTGCCCGAAAATGTTGTCAGCACAGACAGTTGTGACGATGACACGAAAAAAGAAAGCTTTCTCAAAATGTTCACTGTGCCAAGATTACTGTGTCGAACACTGTTTATATATTTTAACTGGTAAGATAGAACATTGATTATATAGTTTAACTGGTAAGATATAAAATTGATTAGATATTTTAACTGGTCAGAACTGTATTAGAGATACGAGTATTTAATTGATCTGCATTTCTGGGAATATGTTGTTTTGGGAAATGAATATATGTGTCTTTAAGAGTGAGGTTTTGTTGCACCCCGAAACCAGTCAATCCTTTTTATGTTTTGATGTTCCGTAATTTGCTTCTAAATAACGGTTTATCCTTTAACTGTTTTTTGAATTAGTATGTTTGGTTAGCTGTGTTTCCTTTCATGATAGACCTTTGTATTTAACCTTTAGGTGGTACTTAAATGAAATGCATATACAATATTGTTTATAGTGAGAGCATCGTGCATTTAAATAGCGTTGCCTGTATAGTGTGGCGGCAGTAAAACTTCTCCATATTCAATCCAATCTTTGGAGATCGCTGATCCCGATATTTATATACAGATATCGTTGGTACATTCTCAAATACTTTTTTCTTAAATTTCGAATGAGTGTTTCCATTACTCCAGCCGTTAGGGACTCTGAGTATTGTTTAATCACCCTTAGAATATGGTGTCTTCTTTTGAATGTAGTATTTTGACTATGACTTGTGATA
Source organism: Cyrtodaria siliqua (assembly GCA_037043455.1). Lineage (NCBI taxonomy): Eukaryota > Metazoa > Mollusca > Bivalvia > Adapedonta > Hiatellidae > Cyrtodaria > Cyrtodaria siliqua. The sequence goes on along the minus strand of JAWPHD010001715.1, from coordinate 38,559 downwards.
CGATGGCTTCATAACCTATGATATGATATAAACCTCTCGTTTAGGGCAAATCATATAATTAGAAGCTGAGACCATAGGCCGCTGGCCATGGAATGGCATAAAAATACCACATTGAAGTTCGCCATCATATGCATACCATCTTCGGGATGGATCGAATGTCCGTAAATATGGATTTCTGCTCACCCGATTTCCAAATTTCTCCATTCGTCTCATTTTTTTTAGATAACCAAAGCCGTAGGCTTAATGTGGTCTATTGGGATCAATCTACGTCCGTATTCGTCCGTCGTCCGTCCTTAACGTTTACTGCAAACGACCTCTTCAGAAACGGTTTGGCCAATTTTGACTAAACTTCACGAGGATGATCCTTAGATGAATGCTTTTCAAACATGTTGAAGTTAAGGCCCCACGACATCCAAGATGGCCGCGTTACCAGAGAAATTTTAAATCTTCTTCTCAAGAAACTCTGGACAGCTTTAGACAGATTTTCTTTTTAAAAAATGGCCACGGCATAGACTGCTATTCTGTTTGTTTTACTTCTGTGTTTTTTAATTTTTAGCATGGGGTCATGGGTTTAAATTTCATCTGCGGGTGTTGTTGTGTTTTGCAATTGTAAAAACAAAGTAATGAATGGAATTTAATGATGAAGCCCTTTGATATATGAGCCATTTTAGCTTGTAGAGCATAAACATGCCCTCATGGGCCTCTTGTTCTTTATTATTATTAATGATCGCTGACATTTGGTCTATCAAGTTTGCTCATTTGAAGTTCCTGGGGTCAAAGATGGTCATAGGCTTACATAGGGAAAAACTTTTGCGAGGGGATTGTTTTCGTCATTGCGAATATCCTCAAGTGATTGATTCCGGTCCATTTTGACCCCATTGTTAAATCATTGATCGTTCTAACTGCTCTGATTATGTAGTTAAACAAGTCAAATAATGTAGAAACTTTCAACATTTAAGTTTTATTCCAACATCGAGTTGATTTCTATCAACTTCAAGTGAACGTTATCGATTCAATTAGTGAAATTATATTCACTGGCGTTTCCATGTATCCTGAGACAACACCGAGGAACTCGTGCATGTAACGATTCACTGCAGTTGCCTTAAATCCCTGAAATCCCTTAAATCCATGTTGTTTAACTGTAAACACGTTTATTTTGTTTTATTTCAACTGCTGTTATCAGATATATTTATGATTTACAATACACACTTTTTGTTTCGCTTCAGTTGAAATGCTTGTACATATCTTTCCAAATATATTTAGATATTTATCACAGGTGCGTGGTAAGCATGGTGTATTATGGTCTAAGTCTAAATGTGAGGAATTTAGACGGTGATATATACGTCAATTTTGCCATCAATGCAAGCATGGAGCTCGCGGTGTTCCTAATGTGTGTACTGCTACTGAACAAAATGGGAAGGAAGGCATTACATGCCGGAGCAATGATTATTGGTGGACTTGCATGCCTTTCTACAATATTTACCGTGTTGTATGCTGATAAATGTAAGTCAATGAGGGTCAATGGCCTCCTTTTTAATGTTTGTTGACATTCACACTAGCGTTTGTTTAGTGCTGTGTGGTGGCTATACAATGGCTATAAAATGGCGCCACTACTACAAATGTGCTGCATTTTCTCTCCTGTTTGTGTTTGTTGCTTCCAATGTATCCCTTATTTTCAGTATTTATTACAAGCGTTAATTTTGTGCTGCGTGGCGACTGTAAAACGTCGCATTGGCTATAAATCAGAGCAATGTTTTTACTCACCGATCCAAACGCTCTTGTTTGCGATTGCTTTTTCCAATGGTGACCTTTTAAGTATGTGTTAACTTGCTGCTGTTTTTGTGTTGGATTCATCGGATATACGAAAAAATATTATCCCAAAAGAGATATGTTTCATTCTTACTATACAGAATTATATGATGGTGCATCCAATATTAATTCGGTGGCATAATCAGTGTGGTTAACATTATATTACACAATTTAAAGATGTCGTTTGGTATCTTCGTTTTTTTAACATGAGTGACGAACTGCTAACTGTCCAGGCTAAAACATTAAGGTTTCCCTAAAAATATCTATAATAACAAACTACCAGAACCGCTCAATTATTTGTGTTCATTTGACTGAATTTCAAATTTAAAAAAGACTAACATTACTCTATTAATGTTTGCTCAGGGATCATGTGATCATTATATTGTTATCGCATTGGTTTTTGGGTATTATACGTGTTACGTGTCAACGTTTATCGGTGTGATATGTGTAAAGTAACTAAGTTTTACTCTTTTAGCATTCTACTGGATCACCATTGTGTTGGCAAACATTGGAAAATTTGGCATTTCTGCTGCATTTGCTATTATTTATGTTTGGTCTGCCGAGTTATTCCCCACAGTTGTGCGTAACCCAGGAATAGGTTTGAGTTCCATGTTTGGCAAGATTGGTGGTACGATGTGCCCGTACATTGCCGACCTGGTACGCATCGACATAGAAGTTACAAGTTACATATAGTGTTCTATTGCTAGCCTGGAACTGCATTATGCCTGACAACAGAAACATGCGATTTGATATGAACTGGATCTTATTGAGTCCCCGTTCAATATAATATTGATGAAACGAGTTATCAGTTATTCAAATTTTAAAGAGGAGTACGAAATGAGAAATTTTGAAATCGCCGAGCACGATAAGGCGCCTTTATGTCTTTAATAAATAACATTCGAAAAAGAAAATCATAAATTTAAATGTACAAAACAAATATTCAAAAATATTCATTTGTTTCTATTATTATTATTTCCGTGTTTAAAGGGAAATCATGTTTATGATCTCTCTCTATAGAGGTTTTTATTGTTCATGTTCACAGGGAACTATTGTTGATGGTTCGTTTGGGAAGGTCCTGCCGCTGATAATATTTGGAGGACTTTCGGTGGCTGCTGGATTACTGTCCTTATTCCTCCCTGAAACTAACGGCAACATTCTGCCAGAAAACATCACTGACGCGGAGAACTTCGGCAAGTTAGTACAGTATCAAGCATTAATTCATATATGTACAATTATGTAACTTGTTCACAATCATATGTTTGGTATTTAGTGTTCAGGGACGCTTTTATATTAACATGCATTGGCTTTTCACCTTGCATTAACTTAGCTATCCCGCCAACATTAGTCACATTTTACAACATATGTACACCGTTTCTAAACCCACTGACGATGAGGTATACATTTAATTTACATAGTTTGAGAATCTTTAGACATTATTTAGGCACAATATAAACGGCTTTAACCAACCACGCCAAACGCCAAAACTAGAGTGTCGAATTAAGAGTTACCAACTCATAATTCATTTTACTCATATTCAGTTGAGGGTGTTTTAAGAACTCGTGAATAATCCTATAATTTTACTCACCGCATATACATAAGTATATGACCTGAACACCTGAGTAGAGTTCTGATTAACGGGTTTGTAGTGTAATTTTCCGTTATTTAGCGGTTTAGTTTCTTTAAGTAAGTGATCTTGAGGCTCAATATTATAATAATCTTTTATCGGTTTTCAATGAAGATTGGGAATATTCCAACACGAGGTATACGAGTTTTTTTATCGGAACAGAGGCTTAGCCGAGATGCCAATTAACACGGTTATATACCGAGGGTTAAATGTCCATTGATTGATTATTTTTCTTGCATACCATTGCCAGTTTTCGCACTGACGCCGCCAAGATTCAACGTGTTGTATTTTTATTGTCACAATGGCATTATGCAATTGTTGATATCGACATCATTGTTGACAGCCCGTATTTTTTATTTTCGCCCGTGAATAAGATAAACTCATTTGTAAAACGCGGATGTCCTTAACTGGTATGCAATAAATTGTATACACTCACGCGATTAAATGTTCAGTTCAATATAGTTTGTGGATATTTCATTACTTCTTCTATGGGTACGACATGACTTACCTAAAGCCCAAAATGACGGTGACATTTGATGTTTGTCTGCAGTCTTGTCTTGTCGTGTCCTCAATGGTTTATTATTGTGTTGCTCTGGCTTCTGCCAAGTCATTTTTGTGGCTTTCTATGCTATTGTTTTTTTTGGTATTTATATATACACGAGCATCTTTGTGTTTTACTTATATTGCCTCTTAATGCTGCCTTGTTGGTTAGAGAATAGTTGGCGGGGATTTCTTTATTTACACTGTCCCGTTTTATTGGGTTGACAGTAGGATAAGTGTGAGGTTTGGTGCACCCCAGAACCTGGTTTAAATCCCAGCGACCTTATTTTGTCACTGACCATTCCAAGGCGGTAGCCCTATTGGCAAGCCTTTTGTGTTTGTGATGTCTTATTTGGCCTTTTATTCATCTTTGTATTTGTTTTTTGTCTGTGTGTGTGTCTGTGGTTGACTGTCGTCCTTGAATGCTGCTTTTCCTGTTCGATTTCTATATCTATATTCTTATATGGGTATGACATGTCGCTGATTTGTTTTTTTAATTACTATGAAAACGATTCATGTTGAGGCTTTCACCAGATACACAGGCAGATGTAATTGAAGCATTGAATGACACCTGCCGGTATCCGGATGACATCTGGAACATTGGTCTTCCTTTTTCCTCCTATACTGTCTATATTAAAGAACTTCAACTCAACAGAACTAATATTTCGGATACCGTCGCTTCCTTTGTTTATTTACATCTCTATTGAAAATGGAGAAATAATTACTAACTCTATGACACGACAAGATGGTCAAACTGTACATACAAATGATGTGTCGTCTAATTGTCTGAATAATTACTACGTGTTATACAATATGTTACATTCAGAGATGGCCAGAAAGATGAAGACATCGATTGGGACTAATATAACATCATCAACGTTATCGAGGAAACTCTGCGTTGGCTCCAAGTCCATGTATTACCTCAGCGTGAACTGTATAGTGTGCGAGTATCGAGTTAATCTACTACTGGACTACATCATTTAGGAACATAATTTACCTTGTCAAATCAAAAGGCGAGTTTGTCTTTTTAAGTTTTTCCTCGCCCTTGTCTAAATGTACTTATAATGCATTAGCTTGCAATAAAGCCTATTACTATATTTCTTGTCAATGACTTGATTTATTTGTTCAGCCTTTTTTTTCTGATAACAAAAATAACGCGTCACAAAATTCCGTTGTTATATTATCCTTAAAACAAACACAAAATATCATTAATCACATTTCCGTACTCTTCAGGTACGTTCAGTTTGTGTAATACAATGACTGTTATTACGAACCAAGACTTACGTTTTTGAAACAAACGTTCAGTTAACATGGAAACATGAACATTTTGCCATAGCTACTGTATCCAGTGTATTGTGACGGATGAACGTGAAACAAACTATTTTGATTTGAAACTCTATCAGGCATATATTATGGAGATATTTTTGCTAAATTATTTTTGAGATATTTTTCGAAAACATTTCAGAAAACATGAATTATTCTATAGTCTTTTAAATAAACTATATCTTGTATATATTGTAATATTCTAGTAGTTATTTAATGTACGTTGTTTTATCAAAATGTTTCACCAATCTGATTTATATATTTGCACAATTCACTTAATTTCTCATTTTGCATATTGTTTATAACTATTTCAGAAAGGTAATTTGGCTTAATTATTTGTTATATTTACGATATATGATAAGCGTCTGGCATAAAGGGTAAGTATTGAACACCTTGAGGCACACGTGTCAAACCACTATATAATTCTAAGAAGGCTTTGTTTCGTATTATTGATAAGAAGCCTTAAATAATCATTTCTGCAAACATCTAAACCATTACCTTTGTTAAAAACACTTTCAGGTAAATCTTAAGATCTGCGGCGATTGCAGCTATTATATGCAATTATGTAATTGTTTTTAATTGGTTACTTTATTTAGAAAGTGTTTGCTACTATTACTGTTTTTTTCTCTACTGGCCTAAGTAGACGAGTTGTCCGTCGTCCGTCCGTCGGACGGACATACTCATGGACGTACTCATTATCCCCACAAGTCTACTTTCTCCATCATTCTCCACCACATGTACCTCTCCATGAGAACGTCCGTCCGTCCGTCCGTCGTCCGTGATTAACTTGTGTCTTGTTTAGACGATTGGGCCTTTCATTTTTCATCCGATCTTTACCAAACTTTAACAAATAGTTAATATCAATTAAAGCTCGGACAAGTTTGGAAACCAGCCGAATCGGACCAGTAACAGTGGAGTTATGGCCCTTGATTTGTTGACAATGCTATGTTTTGCCTCCTTAATACGATAGGGCCTTCATTTTTCATCCGATCTTTAAAGACTTTAAAGGATTGTTAATGTCAATGGAAGCTCAGAAAAGTTCGATAACCAGCCAGATCGGACAGTATCAGCGGAGTTATGGCCCTTGATTTAGTTAAACATGCTATATTTTGCATCGTTATTTCTCATCCGATCCTTAACAAACTTCACCATATTGTTAATATCAATGAAATCTAGTGATGGGCAGTCGGTTGAAATTCATCGTCGTTACAATGGATTAGATGTAACCGATCAATCATCGGTTATAATCGGTTAGTCAATACGAAGTATAACATGTTCATGATAACCCGGGTTTTAGGCATTGAACTTTGAATTATGTCTGTTTAAGTATTTATTGTTTCCTTCCTTGTTTAGTGTTTACTATGTCATTGTTATGAGACCATAGTTAAATTATTTTAATCAGCGAAATTATTGTAATTATTGCTTCATAAGCATATTTTTTGTACATTTGTCGATTTGTTATATTGTCTCCTGGATAATGTAGTTATTATTGCCAAGTCTTACAAGACGAGAGACGCAATAATTAAATGGATAATTCTTGATTTTAATTGGTGTCTCTTTTCATGTAAGAGAGAAAGTATTGGCAAAAATCTAAAGTAAATTAATAAAAACAATCTCACTTTTTGATTTATCAAAATTGCAACATTTATATTATGTGTGTCTAAGGATAAATAAATGATAGCATGGTATGATGTGTTTGTTATTTATTCAAAACAAATTTAATCTATGAAGTCAAAACAAATTTAAACTGTTAAGTAAAAACAAACTTAAAAAAGTATTTGAAAATAACTGACTAGTTAATCACTCTGAACTCTTTCGTCTGTCCATATCCGTGTGCTAGAGTTAACTTAACACTCTGGCCTAGTAATTCTTAGAAATTACAACTCAACACTTGGAACTCTAATCTATACGTAATTATCCCAGTAGCCGGCCATGTTTTTGTTTAGAATATAATTGTTACAACAGTGTTATGGTTAAGCCGTGATCACTTCTTGTTCGCTAACTCTCCAACCAAACTGAAAACACGTTCAGATGACACTGATGAAGCTGGATTAGCCAAATACTTCTTGGCTAGAACACTGATATAAGGTAGAAGTTTTCATTGAGTTTCCACAACTGTAGTATGGTGAGGTGGGGTCAGATAAACCAGCGCCGAGGTATCTTGCAACCTCTTGTTGAACTACATCGTCCATATTGTGTTGACCTATACATACACTCAACTTCTTCAAGCCAGTCGTCAGTGTCAACTGTTTTGATTTTATTTTTGGGTGGCGAGTCTACTGGTAACTGCGCGTCTTCACAAACTTATACCTCAGGAAGAGGAGGTAACTCTATCTGAGCTTCTGACTCCTTCTTCACTATAACTGGTAGTGGAACTGCATCCTTTCTCTCTTAGTAATGTGTGGCCCTTATCATGATCTTCAGCAGGAAGAAAATCCAATGATTTGGTTTGTGGATTTAACACATATGCTATAAGAGGAATCTCCTCATATTTTGTTCTATCTGATACTTCATTTCGCATCCTTTCCTTCACCTTTTTGATAATGCGTAGGTCATATTCTTCCTCCTTTATGTACTTGTCTATTTTGACTAACTAGTACAGCACGCACCTTATGAATAGTGGGTGTTTTGTCTGCACAGACAAGTTCAGTTGCCTTTTGAAATGGTGAGAGAATATCCACAAGCTTCTCAACTAAGCTTTGTTCTTCAAATGTGAAAGAACAGTTCTTAATTGTAGTTGATGCAACCTTACTTATTGTTTGATCACATGCCATTGTCATTATAACAGGTATCTGCTCTAGAAGCGAGCATAGCGAAAGTAGAGTTCCATCTGGTTGGGACGTCCGTAATACGCTTATGACCCTGGGCACCGACATTTAGAAGCTTTTTCTGCGTGTCCATTAGCTGATCATTGACATCCGTTGACTGATGAAAGAATGTTACCAATTTCTTCCTTGAGCTACTTCAGGCAAGGATAATGCATGCTTAACGACTAGATTTATGTGATGGCCATAGCAACCAAACCTCTCCCACTGCAGAATTTGGAATGCCCTTTTCTCATTGGCAGCATTGTCAGTTACTGCTATTGGAGTTGGTAGCGACCATTCCTGTACTGTTTTTCGTAGTTGGGCTGCTATGTTCTCGGCTGTGTGGCTTCCTTCAACTTTCTTGGTCTGCAGCATAGTGCTTTTATGTTCCCAATCGGACAAAATAAAATGAGCTGCAACGGTATTGTAGCTTTCGATGTTGTTACTTGTCCATCGATCGTGTGTAATAGCTATCAACAGGCCTTCACATCTTCCTTTAACCTCCCAATCATTTCATCCTTCTTACGCTCTATTGTCCGTGTAATCGTTCTTCGGCTTGGTATCTGGTACCTGAAGATAATAGTTAAAATATAATTTAAGTGTGATTCAAAGTGATTTTTTTCTTGCACTTGTTTAAACTGAATTTGATTTTATTTCATAATTAATTGCTTGAAACGAAAACATCTCTGTTAGCTAATCCCTGTTAATCATAGATGAAGCTAATGTACACATACGTCTAGCTTTTGTTTACATGAATGTTTAAGTAATCTCTGTCCAGGAGTTGAGAACAAACTGAGTCGACTAATGTTTAAGACATAGAATGGCACACGAGATTCCACAATATCATCAAAAAAGGTGAACATACCTGAGATCTAGCATAATCGCAAACGTGCGGAAGCGTGAATTGTGAACTAGACTCAGCGGGAGCACCTTTCCAACAAGAAGTTTGTTAAGCGCACTGTCTAGTTTAGATTGTCGGTCTGTAACAGCTAGAGAAGTTAGAAGTTCTACCAACAGCTAGAGAAGTTAGGTGTTGATTTATTTTGGGCTGTACCGACTCCTTTTTCTTGGCTGAGGAAACGGTTACACCACTCAAACCCTGGTGATCGTGATCCGTACGGAATTGTAGATTAGTTGTATTTCCTGGAGAAAAAAATCATATCTTTCAAAATCTGTAAGACTAGTGAGAATGACGACTGACTAATCTAGTCGTCGTCAATATTAAGCATCAGCTTATAAGCATGCGGTCGGCCATTTTAATTTCATGCACTTTCCTATTAGACAATATAAAGAAAACAACTGGTCTTCAAACTAATCTTATATTATATGCATTCAGACATTGAAACACACATTAAACAAGTTTAATTGTCTTTCAGAGTGCTCATTAGCTCATACATACATACATGTACAGTGTATGAAATATACTGAATAATTTAAAAGGCCAGTCACAGAGACATATATTCCCTTTTCATTGTCTGATATTTCGAAATGTCTATATTTGCTATCTCCTAACCTGATATTCTTCGACCGTTTGCAGTGTTGCCGACTATGGACTATTATATTATTAATATTATATTATAATTATTATTATTATGGACTATGCCTATGGACAATGGACAGAACTAAGGAAAGAAACAAATGAACAACTTTGACCTTCAGCTGAACCTTGTATGCGTATTCTTTCCTACAGAGCATGCATACGACACGCTGCATGTCGAGGATGTCTTTTGTTTTTGGGCCCGCTTTTATTTGGTAGAAGCCAAAATAATTCCTTACCCTTGAGCGCCTTTTAGCCCCGGGATAGGGAAATATTTCTTAGTTGGCATCGAAAGGTTCGTCCATTTTGTATGACCCGGAGCCATGTGCGCAGTAGCTAGTGCGCAGTATAAAAATAACACTTTGGTTTGGGTATTTCCAGAGCTATTAAATTACATATTTAATTCATAGCGTATTCTAGTAAATAACAAACAATTATATACAGTTATCGTTTTTAAAAATAAAATCTGTTTATCTCACTAAAATTTCGTTTCGTTAGGGGGAAAACTATGGATGTAGTCATGAGTTTTATTGTTTTTATTATCTGTTTCATACAAATTCATTGTAAGGAAAATCATTGTATCTCTCTAAAAGTTCATTTCGTTAGAGAGAAAAACAAATGGACGAAGCGTTAATACTCGTTTCTTATAACGTTTGTAAATTTAAGAATACGAACACCCACAAGCAAAAGGAACTAGACAAGTCATAGTATACAATACATACTATGACGGCGACAAGTCATAGTATACAATACATACTATGACGGCGACAAGTCATAGTATACAATACATACTATGACGACGACAAGTCATAGTATACAATACATACTATGACGGCGAGCGGCAATAAGTCATAGTATACAATACATACTATGACGGCGACAAGTCATAGTATACAATACATACTATGACAGCGACAAGTCATAGTATACAATACATACCAATACATACTATGACGGCGACAAGTCATAGTATACAATACATACTATGACGGCGACAAGTCATAGTTTACAATACATACTATGACGACGACACGTCATAGTATACAATACATACTATGACGGCGACAAGTCATAGTATACAATACATACTATGACGGCGACAAGTCATAGTATACAATACATACTATGACGGCGACAAGTCATAGTATACAATACATACTATGACGACGACAAGTCATAGTATACAATACATACTATGACGGCGAGCGGCAATAAGTCATAGTATACACTACATACTATGACGGCGACAAGTCATAGTATACAATACATACTATGACGGCGACAAGTCATAGTATACAATACATACTATGACGGCGACAAGTCATAGTATACTATGACGACGACACGTCATAGTATACAATACATACTATGACGGCGACAAGTCATAGTATACAATACATACTATGACGGCGACAAGTCATAGTATACAATACATACTATGACGACAGGTCATAGTATATGGCGACAAGTCATAGTATACAATACATACTATGACGACGACAAGTCATAGTATACAATACATACTATGACGGCGAGCGGCAATAAGTCATAGTATACAATACATACTATGACGGCGAGCGGCAATAAGTCATAGTATACAATACATACTATGACGGCGACAAGTCATAGTTTACAATACATACTATGACGACGACACGTCATAGTATACAATACATACTATGACGGCGACAAGTCATAGTATACAATACATACTATGACGGCGACAAGTCATAGTATACAATACATACTATGACGACGACAAGTCATAGTATACAATACATACTATGACGGCGAGCGGCAATAAGTCATAGTATACACTACATACTATGACGGCGACAAGACATAGTATACAATACATACTATGACGGCGACAAGTCATAGTATACAATACATACTATGACGGCGACAAGTCATAGTATACAATACATACTATGACGACGACAAGTCATAGTATACAATACATACTATGACGGCGACAAGTCATAGTATACAATACATACTATGACGGCGACAAGTCATAGTATACAATACATACTATGACGACGACAAGTCATAGTATACAATACATACTATGACGGCGACAAGTCATACTATACAATACATACTATGACGGCGACAAGTCATACTATACAATACATACTATGACGGCGAGCGGCAATAAGTCATAGTATACAATACATACTATGACGGCGAGCGGCAATAAGTCATAGTATACAATACATACTATGACGGCGACAAGTCATAGTATACAATACATACTATGACGGCGACAAGTCATAGTATACAATACATACTATGACGGCGACAAGTCATAGTATACAATACATACTATGACGACGACAAGTCATAGTATACAATACATACTATGACGGCGAGCGGCAATAAGTCATAGTATACAATACATACTATGACGGCGAGCGGCAATAAGTCATAGTATACAATACATACTATGACGGCGACAAGTCATAGTATACAATACATACTATGACAGGCGACAAGTCATAGTATACAATACATACTATGACGGCGACAAGTCATAGTATACAATACATACTATGACGGCGAGCGGCAATAAGTCATAGTATACAATACATACTATGACGGCGAGCGGCAATAAGTCATAGTATACAATACATACTATGACGGCGACAAGTCATAGTATACAATACATACTATGACGGCGACAAGTCATAGTATACAATACATACTATGACGGCGAGCGGCAATAAGTCATAGTATACAATACATACTATGACGGCGAGCGGCAATAAGTCATAGTATACAATACATACTATGACGGCGACAAGTCATAGTATACAATACATACTATGACGGCGGCGACAAGTCATAGTATACAATACATACTATGACGACGACAAGTCATAGTATACAATACATACTATGACGGCGAGCGGCAATAAGTCATAGTATACAATACATACTATGACGGCGAGCGGCAATAAGTCATAGTATACAATACATACTATGACGGCGACAAGTCATAGTATACAATACATACTATGACGACGACAAGTCATAGTATACAATACATACTATGACGGCGACAAGTCATAGTATACAATACATACTATGACGTCGACAAGTCATAGTATACAATAAATACTATGACGGCGAATACTATGACGGCGACAAGTCATAGTATACAATACATACTATGACGGCGAGCGGCAATAAGTCATAGTATACAATACATACTATGACGGCGACAAGTCATAGTATACAATATACAATACATACTATGACGGCGACAAGTCATAGTTTACAATACATACTATGACGACGACAAGTCATAGTATACAATACATACTATGACGGCGACAAGTCATAGTATACAATACATACTATGACGACGACAAGTCATAGTATACAATACATACTATGACGGCGAGCGGCAATAAGTCATAGTATACAATACATACTATGACGGCGACAAGTCATAGTATACAATACATACTATGACGGCGACAAGTCATAGTATACAATACATACTATGACGACGACAAGTCATAGTATACAATACATACTATGACGGCGACAAGTCATAGTATACAATACATACTATGACGGCGACAAGTCATAGTATACAATACATACTATGACGACGACAAGTCATAGTATACGGCGACAAGTCATAGTATACAATACATACTATGACGACGACAAGTCATAGTATACAATACATACTATGACGGCGAGCGGCAATAAGTCATAGTATACAATACATACTATGACGGCGACAAGTCATAGTATACAATACATACTATGACGACGACAAGTCATAGTATACAATACATACTATGACGGCGACAAGTCATAGTATACAATACATACTATGACGGCGACAAGTCATAGTATACAATACATACTATGACGACGACAAGTCATAGTATACAATACATACTATGACGGCGAGCGGCAATAAGTCATAGTATACAATACATACTATGACGGCGAGCGGCAATAAGTCATAGTATACAATACATACTATGACGGCGACAAGTCATAGTATACAATACATACTATGACGGCGAGCGGCAATAAGTCATAGTATACAATACATACTATGACGGCGACAAGTCATAGTATACAATACATACTATGACGGCGACAAGTCATAATACATACTATGACGGCGACAAGTCATAGTATACAATACATACTATGACGACGACAAGTCATAGTATACAATACATACTATGACGGCGAGCGGCAATAAGTCATAGTATACAATACATACTATGACGGCGAGCGGCAATAAGTCATAGTATACAATACATACTATGACGGCGACAAGTCATAGTATACAATACATACTATGACGACGACAAGTCATAGTATACAATACATACTATGACGGCGACAAGTCATAGTATACAATACAAACTATGACGGCGAGCGGCAATAAGTCATAGTATACAATACATACTATGACGGCGAGCGGCAATAAGTCATAGTATACAATACATACTGTGACTGCGACAAGTCATAGTATACAATACATACTATGACGGCGACAAGTCATAGTATACAATACATACTATGACGGCGACAAGTCATAGTATACAATACATACTATGACGACGACAAGTCATAGTATACAATACATACTATGACGGCGACAAGTCATAGTATACAATACATACTATGACGGCGAGCGGCAATAAGTCATAGTATACAATACATACTATGACGGCAATAAGTCATAGTATACAATACATACTATGACGGCGACAAGTCATAGTATACAATACATACTATGACGGCGACAATACATACTATGACGGCGACAAGTCATAGTATACAATACATACTATGACGGCGACAAGTCATAGTATACAATACATACTATGACGGCGACCAGTCATATTATACAATACATACTATGACGGCGACCAGTCATAGTATACAATACATACTATGACGGCGACAAGTCATAGTATACAATACATACTATGACGGCGAGCGGCAATAAGAACGACAATTGTATAATATATTTGTTTTAAATCATTGCATTGGAATTACAGCATAATGTGTGGTTTGTTTGTGTAAAATTAATAGCGAGTTCTATTTGGTGCAGAGAACAAAATGGAAATGCGAAATAAAGATAGAATGTTTTTTATTTGAAACTAAACGTCCAATTTAAGTGCTTTGCTATAACCAAGAAAGTGCTATATTCGCTATTTTTATATTAAGCAAACACTGGAGGAGCTGGACAGAAAGTACCTTCGTCAAAACCGACAATTCGCTATAGCTGATTTCGGCTATAAATATGTATTCCGGCTATATGTATTCTTTTGACTATTAATAATGTTTTAATGCACAATTATATAAAAACACACTCTGAATATGTATGAATAATTACAATTTACATACGGTATTAATATGATGAATGACTATCAAATGTACATATTTTTAAGTTCATGCAGTACAAAAACAGCATTACTAATGTGAAAAAAATAATTGTATGTACAACTCAGTGTGTCAGGTCCCTGCCAAGACTTGAACTTGAATCTCTTTTCTCGAAAGAAAAGCGTGTTTTCTTACACTACAGAGATCGCCCAGACATCACAAAAAGAGTGTACAAACTAAGCGAAATTAATAAAGATGTAGATCAAAAAAATATCAAACTAATACTATCACTGAAGGTTATTAATATCCCTGCAAACGCATACCCATCGACTTCATGTATATGCGCAGTTCCACTTCATACTGATGCTTCTCAAAAAGTTTGCGGTATGACAGAGGTCACAGGTCAAGGTCAAAGTGACCTTATTTTGGTACGCGACACACCGCTATCCCAAGATGTATCCACATACCAAGTTTGGTATCTCTAAGTGTCACAGTATTGAAAATATGGTCCGGACAAGCATTTTCAATGACAGAGGTCACAGGTCAAGATCACAATTACCTTATTTTGGTACGCGACACACTGCTATAACAAGATGTAGCCACATACCAAGTTTGACATCTCTAAGTGTTATAGTATTTAAAATACGGTGCGGACAAGCATTTTCTATGCATTTTCTATTCCACAGGTCACAGGTCAAGGTCACAATGACTTTACTTTGGTACTCGACACACCGCTATCTTAAGATGTATCCACATACCAAGTTTGGTATCTCCAAGTGTTATAGTATTGAAAATACGGTCCGAACAAGCATTTTCTATGACAAATGTCACAGGTCAAGGTCACATAGACCTTATTTTGGTACGCGACACACCACTATTCCAAGATGTATCCACATACCAAGTTTGGAATCTCTAAATCCTATAGTATTGAAAATATGGCCCGAACAAGCATTCAGACGGACGGACGGACGGAGTTCAAACCTATAGTTTGCAATGTCGTTAAATGATAAGACAATTAATGCAAATAGTGTTATATATGATATATATATCAATTAAGCAATATATGCATTGTCAAAGGAACACTTAGTCATGTAGTATAAAGCCTGTTGTAAAAGATGTAGATTTTATAACATTTTGTGTATACACATTTGGTGGTATTAAGGAAGTATTGAAACTGATATGTTGCAATGTACAGTTACATAATAGAATGTAAAAGTATGCCGGTTAATATCATTTGAACCAGTTATCAAATGCCTATGACATCGGTGTGTAAAGTTACACTAGCTAATACGACAGTGGAAAATGCTTCAGAAACAAACGCATGCAAGAGAAATATAGCAAGCGAGGACAAAATACTGTTAGTGTGAAATGGCTAAAGCCTCACGTAGTTGGGTAAGAGCCGAATAGTGCAAAGATTGCAAATATGGCACAGTTTTGTTTGCATCTGGCACAAAGAAGGAAGAGGTTGCTGATAGGTTTAAAAATCATGCAAATGTGTATACATATGTAGTTTCAGAGTAGTCGCTACATGTTTTTCACAATATAACTATGTAAACGAAGATGGCTCCAGGCAGCACTATTTAATGGTGAATCAATATAATTTCTGACATGTATTATTATTGTAGAAAAATCCTATATCAATAGCATTTATAGTCTTCTAGACGTTGTTGCTACAATCTTGCTCCCGTGTCTGCCATTTGCAAGTAGAAGCATATGTGGAAACAACTAAAACTTAAAATACCAAGGTGTGGAATACTAACCTGACCAAGCTCTTTCATTCACTGCTGCCGTCAGTGAACATCTGTCGCAAGACACTCTCTTCCACTACTGCTGTCTCTGAACTCTTCACGCAGGATTCGCAATAAGGCAGAAAACCCTGTAACTGGAAATACAAATGGCAACACTATGTAAAGAAAAACACAAAACATAAACCATAAAAATAACTTCGCAAATTCAATGCCTTAAAACTGCACAATTATGAAAAACATATTTTGCCAAATAGAGCAGAGTGCCAGATGCTTGTCAGATGCCAATGTGTCTGACCTCTAAATCACCGTACGTGAAATGCCATATTACATTATACCATGTCAGCAACGTCATAAACAGGTGAAACGGAGGATAAACGCTTCCCAATCGACATAACTCGACCTTTGAGCAATGCAGGTGTAAAACCTTCAGTGCCGTATAAAGCCATGAAGACCTTTGTCTATAAACCCAAACCCATCGCAGTAAAGATATGAACCAAAGCGCCATTTGAAGTACTAACCTGGTAAATTATTTTCTTAACTGTTAAACAATCTAACACACTCCAGGGAAATCAAGAAACCCGGAACACTGCATCAAAGCGAGCTACCGTAACACTGAAGTAGAAAGCATTCAAACTGTGAATATATTTTAACAGTGAGGCGTAAGTATACATGTCAAACATATTGTTGTTTATTTACCAACCTACATCTACTATAAGAACAAGAGGTGAAAGACAGTCTGTGGACGCTCTACTGGCTAAATGAGCCGGGGACCATAACACATTTTCAACAATCAATCAACCGGCACATGGCAATGATGTTGAATTCCAGCCAGGGTACCAGGAGAACTAGTCTGTGCAAAGTTAGTGTATTACAGGTTTTCCACAGTTTTTAGAGAACAAAATTCAAGGTCTTTTCCAGGTCTTTTTTCCAGGTTTTCCCACTGTTTTCAAGGTCACTTCATACCGGTGTTTGTCCGACACCGTTGTTGCAATTTTTCAAAGACAAAAACGTTAAATTGTTCGCAGTACTAATATGTGAAACCACACAAGATGTTAGTTTATTGTTTTTGACAAGTATCGACTTTAACTCGCTGTTTTTTAGGCCGTTCTCCCTCCTATGAAGGAAATTTAGTGTTGACATTTGACTTGTTTTTAGACGACATGCTTTATCGATTCAAATGATTAGACGCTTGCATATACGAGGCTAAAATCGTCAACATATTTGTGTCAACCGGAGAGGTAACGAATTTTTACGACAGCGATCGAAAACGAAAGTACAATTTGGGGTTAACATTTCATTGATCAGAGCATTATCAGATGTTTACGATTGTTCACGAATACCAATGGTTAATTTTTATTGGTTTTTACTGATTTGGGTAAAATTCAAGGGTTTTTCATGGCCGGGAATTACTGTTTTCAATTGCCCGACTTTTTCCCGATTTCATGGTAGTGTGGGAACCTTGATATTAGGACATTACACCGCCAAAAGTCATTCAACTGGAACACAACAAAGACATGCGCAACTACACATGGCACTAATCATCCCTGCTATTGTATCAAGAGAATAGAAATGTGACAAAGTTTGTGTATTAAAACTTTAAAAAACTCAATATCATTAACCAGTACACGACAATGGCAGTGCAACTAGGCTTGGTATAGTTCTATGACATAAAACGTCACAGAACAGAGCTAGAGATAAGCAGCGTCTTAGCGTAAATTCCCAATAAAACTCCCTAAATACACAATTAAATTCAGAAGCGTGCGTACCAATAAAGTAATTAAATCGCTAAATACGCAAATCAACCGTTTTTGTCAGCGTATCATATTTTATCCAATACCGTGAAGACAGCCAATATCAAACGGAATGCATCGCAGTTTCCCGTCAATTCTCAAATAAGCGAGCCTTTGTGACTGGCTAGATGTGACTGGTTATCAAATTTGTTGTTTTTTTCACTCGAAAGTACATCCTTCCGGATCAAAAATATTGTATTCAGTCTATTTTTAATTATTCGGCATCACTGAAGCGCTCAACTTTCTCTAAACGTCAACATGGCGAAAAGAGGCGCCGATGTTTGAACAAAAGAAGAAGATAATTGGTTAGGTTATTTGTCTTAACCAAGACTAACGTTGTTGTGACGCAAACATTGGACGACCCTATTCTAGCCTGTTTTGATAACACATCGAACATTGTCAAATCAATTTTGAATGATGTTGTGTCGACTTTTGACAAGATCGACTGAAAACCCCCCCCAGAACATTCTGGTGATCGCGTGACGCAATAAACAAAACGAGAATGGAAGCCGATGTGTTCATGGCTGATTATAGTAGAAAATGATTTACCCAATTAAAATCCTAAAATACCCAATTAAATAAAAATAAGTGGGTAAATATCCAGTTGATCAAAAAGCTTATCTGTAGCTCTGACAGAATATTTAAATCTGTCATGGATACATTTAATTTTTATCAATATTGTTTTTATATATATATATTTTTTTTAATTATTCAATATCTGTGACGTTTTATGGGTTTAAGTTAAGGTTATAATAGCGTAAATGAGTCTCCATTGCCCTTCCATAGTAAAGTTAGAATGTTGACAACCTGTTAAAAACTCAAACCTCGTTAGAATTCTGGGAAACTTACTTTATCATGCAAATAAACATGTCTGCTATTAAACATCAACAAGGAAATAGTGGGTTTAATACCTTCTAAGAAACATTTCTTCAGTTGTATACTAACACCGGGTCAAAGGTCAACACTATTTTTACCCCTTGCAATTGCATACCCTGTCTACTTTCACTTCTCAAATGTATATAAAAAACTGTCAAAAACATGATGAGCTGCATTTTCAAATATCAACAACATGTCCAGAATACAGTTACAGCCAAAAAATAACAGGAAACTGCACTAAAAAATGTTTTTAAAGAAAAAAAGATTAGCACTCTTTAATACTGAACTGCTTTCGACTGCACCAGGCGAGCACATCCTGTTGATTTAGTGTAATTAGACCTATAAGGGATTATTTTGCGTCATGTTTTTTAATTAAACTGGTCTATTCAACCCAACAACTTAATAAAAGAACATTTTGACTTGTTTCGCAATGCCGAATGACTTCGTCTTGAAAGTATTGCAATTTACCTGCGCTTGACCATGCACTAAATCGAGTCGATTTTGTCGCGAAATTAAGAAATAATAAAAAAAGCAATATCTCAGCAACCGTTCAACATTTTCTCATCAAATCACCTCTGGTGGCTTTGTTTTGCATCCCTGAGTATGTATACCACACATTTTGCCATATATCTTTCACAATAATTCCAAAAAAAGTAAAAATATCACATTTTTAGAGAAAATCAGAAAAATTGAGGAAAAGTTGCCAAAAACACTCTAAAATAGTCTAAAAGTCTGAAAATGATATTTTTTTTCTCTGTTTCTGAGTTCAACTCACCTATTCAAACAATATAAATGCCTCGAAAATCATTTTTTATGCAATTCTGAAAAATACATGATTTCTCCTTATAGGTTATAATAGCGTAAATGAGTCTACATTGCCCTTCCATAGTAAAGTTAGAATGTTGACAACCTGTTAAAAACTCAAACCTCGTTAGAATTCTGGGAAACTTACTTTATCATGCAAATAAACATGTCTGCTATTAATCATCAACAAGGAAATAGGGGGTTTAATACCTTCTAAGAAACATTTCTTCAGTTGTATACTAACACCGGGTCAAAGGTCAACACTATGTTTACCCCTTGCAATTTCATACCCTGTCTACTTTCACTTCTCAAATGTATATCAAAAACTGTCAAAAACATGATGAGCTGCATTTTCAAATATCAACAACATGTCCAGAATACAGTTACAGCCAAAAAATAACAGGAAACTGCACTAAAAAATGTTTTTAAAGAAAAAAAGATTAGCACTCTTTAATACAGAACTACTTTAAACTGCACCAGGCGAGCACATCCTGTTGATTTAGTGTAATTAGACCTTAACATTGCCGTTAGCAAATTCAGAAATGTAATCCAGAAGTATTTCGTGGTTTTCGTTGTTGCTAAATGATAAAATAAACATTAAACTGGAATCCACCTTCAGGGCTTTTTTTCCACCAAACTGGGAAGAGGCCCAGGCCTGTCCATTTCGGGAAAAAATAACACGCTTTTTCTCATTTTGATTTTTTTTTTTAAGAATTTATAAATTCAGTAAATATGGCAATACTATGCTTTATTTAAGAAATAATAAATGAGTACCTGTGTTTTATCGGTGAATAAAATACAGTTAGGAGTTCGGATGCGTAGTAATTAAATCACGAGTGCGTTAGCACGAGTGATTTAATTACTCGCATCCGAACGACTAACTGTATTTTATTCACCGATAAAATACAGGTACGTATTTATTATTTCGATTCTAACACAACAATAACCCCATTGTTTACGCTTTTGTTGGGGCACTATATCCCAGTCAGCACGCACAAAGCGGGCCACTGTCGGCAAAAGGGTGGCAGCGGGCCGATGGCGGCCCTCCAGTGGCCCGATATGAAAATATATAAAACGATTGTTGTCATTTGATGTCATAAAAACATATTTTATTATATTGTTTTATCATTTTTTCATTAAAAAAGTTTGTCGCTTAGGTTTTAAGTGTTTTTAGTTTATGAATGCGGGCCGCCTGTGGGCCGCTGATGGTCCGCGATGTGGATTGTGGGAACATGGATTGTCTACCTTGGGCATTTAATCCCAATTATTTTTTTTACATTTTGTATTTATTATGAGTCATATAATTGTATTTCAGCATAATAAAAATAAGTGTGGTAAGTGGAAACAAAAAAATATTTTTTTAAGAATAAACAGTTCAATTACGCATGCGCTAGCTGAGATTTTGGCGCTGAAAAAAGGACAACTAGAAAACATTGAAAATACATTCTAATTAACTTACATTAATTAAGTATTGAAAAGAAAAAATACGTAAGTTTTGAATTGTAACGAATCCCTAGGGTAAATTGTAGCCTGATATATGAACAGTTTCTGTCCCTTTCTAACATGAAATTACGACAAAGTAAAATTTGTCATCAGTTTTCGCGACTTGGCAGTTAAAAGGGAAACACAAATATGCTTAAAAGGGCAACACCATCAACACATTCATGTAAACATATACATACCAACAATTAATAATGAGTTCATAATTAAAATAATTTAAAAGTTCAATTATATCTGGTCTAGATAGCGTTTTTCCCTCGATTCCGGACACCTGGTCACTCTTCTTATTATAATACCAATGGATTTAAGCATGCCTAAACTTGATTAAAACCGTTATGGCAAGTTTTAAACCAGTGTCTTACTGGCATAAGTATCGTAGAAT
Source organism: Cyrtodaria siliqua (assembly GCA_037043455.1). NCBI lineage: Eukaryota > Metazoa > Mollusca > Bivalvia > Adapedonta > Hiatellidae > Cyrtodaria > Cyrtodaria siliqua. The sequence continues at coordinate 16,449 of JAWPHD010001715.1, read as the reverse complement.
TAGAAATAAGGTCAGTAATCATGTTTCGGTGGTTCAACAAGAGATGGTTCAGAATGCCGAGTCATCAGGGGATAGTGACACTGAGCACATAACTAGTGATTTAAGTTTCTATAATTCTTCATCTGTTGAAAGTCCATCACAACAGCTAGCAGAAGAACCCTCTTCCTCATGTCCGGATACTGTAGAAAATGCCAGTGACTCTGGGGAGTCTGCCAGTGTGTCGGATGCAAGTAATTCTGGAGAAAATGCTGAAGGACAGCAAGCGCATTCTGTTACAGATGATGAAATTTATTTTGAAGCTATCCTTTCATCAGATTCAAGCTCCGAATCAGAAGCAGATGATAATGATTTGCCATTGCATCTTGCGGAATGGGCAACAAAAAATGGTACAAGTCATACATCTGTTAATGAGTTGTTGCGTATTTTACGACCGCACCATGCTTTCTTGCCAAAAGATGCAAGAACTCTGTTAAAAACTGTAAAGGTATACAACATCACTTATGTCGCTGGTGGCTCTTATTATCATTTTGGTATTGCTGACCATGTCCAGTCTCTGATTGGAACATCACCTGAAGCTGTTGATATAGAGGAAATTAAATTGCAGATTAATATTGATGGGCTTCCATTATTCAAAAGTTCAAACACACAGTTTTGGCCAATTTTAGGTAGAGTGATTATTCCATTTGTTACAAGTCCCTTCATAATTGGCCTATATTTAGGGAATAAAAAGCCTGAAGATGTATCAGAGTATACATACCAGCTTATCCAAGATTTAGACAATCTCATTCAGAATGGAATAATCATAAATGGAGATCAAATTCCATTTAACCTGTCTTGCATTATATGTGATACTCCAGCTAGGTGTTTTGTTAAAGGTTGTAAAGGTCACAGCGGGTACTTTGGATGCGATAAATGTTCACAACGAGGGGTGTGGAAAGGAAAAATGACGTTTCCAGAAACAGATGCTCCAAGAAGAACTGATGCTTCCTTTGATGCCATGTTAACTTTAGAACATCACAAGGTACCTTCCCCATTTAGACAGCTACCCATTGGTATGGTTTCACAGTTTCCATTGGATTATATGCACCTTGTGTGTTTAGGTGTTATGAAACGTCTGCTTTGGCTATGGATGAAGGGTCCGCTTAAAAACAATTGTAGAATTGGGAATCATGTTATTCGTCAGATTTCAGACAGCTTATTGGGCCTTAAGAATCATTTACCCAGGGAATTCCGCAGAAAAGGCAGATCATTGTATGAAGTGGAAAGATGGAAGGCAACTGAATTTCGTCAGTTTTTATTATATACTGGCCCTGTTATTTTGGAGAATCAGCTATCCCAGAAAATGTACAAACATTTTCTCTTATTTTTTGTAGGTATTTTCTGTTTGTCTTGCGATTTTGTGTTTGAGGCCTATTGTGAATATGCCAGTGAGATATTGTGTCTGTTTGTTGAGCAATTTGGGAACATATATGGTGAAGACATGCTTGTTTACAATGTGCATAATCTTGTTCATCTTTCAGAAGATGCTAAGAACTTTGGAATACTGGACAATTTTTCAAGTTTTCCGTTTGAAAGTTACTTGGGAAATCTAAAAAGGTTGGTACGCAAGCCTAGTTTGCCTCTGCAGCAGGTCATTAGACGTCTTTCTGAAGGACAAATTCCGCAAGGACAGACACATGTAAAAGTGGCTATTGCTGCTAAGAAACCTTACACACATGGTCCTGTTCCAAGACTGTACCAGGCTTTTCATCAATTTCAAGAACTCCATTTACAAGATTGGTACATTTCTGTTCATCAAGGAGATAACTGTGTTCTGATTGAAGATAATGTGGCTCTTGTAAGAAATATTTTGACCAGTAATGACGACACTGACAAACTAGTTGTTTATGAGAAATTTGGCAATATGGCCAACTTCTTCACATATCCTCTACAATCAATGGACTTAAGAATCACAAAAGTGTCCGGTCTAAATGGCCATTTAAGTGTTTCTTCCGTGTCCTCAATTGTTTGTAAATGCGTATTGCTGCCATTTCGACGCAAGTACATTGCTTTTCCAATGATACATACATTCAGAAACTGATATTGTCAAGCATTATAGTGTTTGAGCACATCATAGCAGCATACTTGTATATAACTTTTCTTACGTCTTCAAGATAAAACAAATGTCTAATTTTTTCATGAGCATTATTTGTTATGCCTTTATTAGCTTGATCACGACCAAACTTAAAAAGATCTACAATTATTGTGTTGTCCATCTTTTAAAAGTAATTGGAATAAAACTTCCTCGTGATCCCTTGTCCATAATTTGTAGTGTTTCGGGAAAAGTTAAAGTAACAACTTTTGTTATGTTTGTCTCGTCCCCCTTACCAAAAATATAGGCTTCTGGCGACTATTTGCTGCAACTCTGCGGCAAACATTGCTGCAAAGCTGCGGCAGACAAGTTTGCGGCGATGTTGCGGTACACTTTTATCATGCAAATGAGGTCTGCGGCAAAGTTGCAGCGAACAAATATGCAAATGAGGTTCTGGTGATGTTCTGGCGATGTTCACCGCAACTTTGCCGCAGACCTCATTTGCATGGTAAAAGTGTGCGGCAACTTTGCAGCAAACTTCATTTGCATAACGCTTTTAGCTGTAATCTTCTGGCGATGTTTTGGCGATGTTTGCTGCAACTTTGCCGCAGACCTCATTTGCATGGTAAAAGTGTGCGGCAACTTTGCAGCAAACTTCATTTGCATAACGCTTTTAGCTGTAATCTTCTGGCGATGTTTTGGCGATGTTTGCTGCAACTTTGCCGCAGACCTCATTTGCATGGTAAAAGTGTGCGGCAACTTTGCAGCAAACTTCATTTGCATAAAATGTTTCTCTGCACTGTTCTGGCGATGCTTGTGGTGATGTTTGCTGCAAAGTTGCGGCAATGTTCGCCAACACATCGCGGCAAATGTTTTCAAAATAAATAATGGACTGAAATTATGAAATGGAACAATGGTGCGCCGTTTTAATTTTTTTTTATATATATTTAGCTCAAAAACAATTTTTTCACTATTTAACATGGACTGCACCAAATTTAAATAAATGCTCTCGATTTAAATAAATCAACACTAAATAAATGCTCTCGATTTAAAGTATATCCTTACAATTTAGATTATTATATCCTCGCGATTTAAATATATGATTTTATCCATACGATTTAACTAAATGGTTTTGATGTAATTATTCGTTTGTGATCTAAATAAATCGACCTTCTTTATATTATAAATGTGCAACAATTTAATTAAATTCACTATAATTAAATAAATCGACACAATTTACATATATTCTAATGATTTAAATCGTATGGATATATTTTAATCGTGAGGATATATTTTAAATCTTAAGGATATACTTTAAATCAAGAGGATTTATTTAAATAGTGTCAATTTATTTAAATCATGTCGATTTATTTAAATATGGTGCAGTCCATTATGTTAAATAGTGAAAAAACAACATGTTTTTGAGCTAAATAGTTTTGTTACACACGGCACCCTATAACAAGTTGGAATAATTGTTGTCATTATTCATTTTGAACAAACTGACTTAAATAAATATGATCTTATCATTAAATGGGGTGTTGCGATGAATATTATACAAAATAAATACTGTAAATTAAACTTCTAATCCCTAACTTACAAAGTTGACAAAGCAATACAATAAAAAATCTTATCCTGACTTGTGTAAAAAGCAAATCCTCATGTACATGGAAATGTCAAGTGTTGTCTCTTACTCTCTTTCCACATTACTCCCATTTTATGGAGATGTCGAGCGCTGTCATTTCTGCATTACTCACATTTTATGGAGATGACGACCGCTGTCATTTCTGCATTACTCACATATTATGGAGATGTCGACCGCTGTCATTTCTGCATTACTCACATTTTATGGTGATGTCGACCGCTGTCATTTCTGCATTACTCACATTATATGGAGATGTCGACCGCTGTCATTTCTGCATTACTCAAATTTTATGGAGATGTCGACCACTGTCATTCCTGCAATACTCCCATTTTCATGGAGATGTCGACTGGCTGTCATTTCTGCATTACTCACATTTTATGGAAATGTCGACCGCTGTCATTTCTGCATTACTCCCATTTTATGGAGATGTCGACCGCAGTCATTCATGCATTACTCTCATTTTATGGAGATGTCGACCGCTGTCATTTCTGCATTATTCCCATCATCATGACGATGTCAACCGCTGTCATTTCTGCATTACTCCCATTTTCATGGAAATGTCGAGCGCTGTCATTCTGCATTACTCTCATTTTCATGGAGATGTCGACCGCTGTCATTTCTGCATTACTCCCATTTTATGGAGATGTCGACCGCTGTCATTATTGCATTACTCCCATTATCATGGAGATGTCGACCGCTGTAATTTCCGCATTACTCTCATTTTCATGGAGATGTTGAATGCTGTCATTTCTGCATTATTCCCATCATCATGACGATGTCAACCGCTGTCATTTCTGCATTACTCCCATTTTCATGGAAATGTCGAGCGCTGTCATTCTGCATTACTCTCATTTTCATGGAGATGTCGACCGCTGTCATTTCTGCATTACTCCCATTTTATGGAGATGTCGACCGCTGTCATTATTGCATTACTCCCATTATCATGGAGATGTCGACCGCTGTAATTTCCGCATTACTCTCATTTTCATGGAGATGTTGAATGCTGTCATTTCTGCATTACTCCCATTTTATGGAGATGTCGACCGCTGTCATTCCTGCATTACTCTCATTTTCATGGAGATGTCGACCGCTGTCATTTCTGCATTAATCACATTTTATGTAAATGTCGACCGCTGTCATTTCTGCATTACTCCCATTTTATGGAGATGTCGACCGCAGTCATTCATGCATTGCTCTCATTTCATGGAGATGTCGACTGCTGTCATTTCTGCATTACTCCCATTTTATGGAGATGTCGACCGCTGTCATTCCTGCATTACTCTCATTTTCATGGAGATGTCGAGCGCTGCCATTCCTGCATAAATCCCATTATTATGGAGATGTCGACCGCTGTCATTTCTGCATTACTCCCATTTTCATGGAGATGTCGAGTGGTGTCATTTTTGCATTACTCCCATTTTGTGGAGATGTCGAGCGCTGTCATTTCTGCATTACTCTCATTTTCATGGAGACGTCGAGCGCTGTCATTTCTGCATTACTCTCATTTTCACATTTGTAGATAGTTCCTATATAATAATTCACAATGACTTAAACTATTAAATTGACTTGTCATGATGGTCATGTTAATGCAGAGTAATATTGATATCATTTTGCACTTGGGACACAATTTTAATTGTTCTGGTTTTAAATGTTGGAGTTATCATGACGTTTGGTATTTAAAAATGTTCTTGCAACACAATAATACATATTTTGGCTTTTTCTTAAAAAATAATTGAATTGAATTGAATGTTGTTTAACGGCTCATCAACACAGTATAGGTTATTTAGTGCCGCCCCAGAGAGAGGGGAAGGATACATAGGAATCCGGGAACCGTGCCCTACTCTTATATCAAATAGATTCCTATGGTTCTTTAACGTGCTCGGAGGATATACCGATACACGGGACCGTCCCCATCCGATGGACAAGGCTAAGGGAAAGTGTCTTGCCCAAGAACACACCGACGAAACTCAGTGGCACCACGGAGGATAGAACCCGGGGCCTCCGGTTACAAATCCGCCTCGCTACCGACTGAAAAAATAAGGTTCCACTAAAAGTTTTATACTTAGCAAAATAACTTGTTCAAGTGGTCCTTTGACATAAAATCCACATTTTACTTGAGTACATTATACTTGAGTAATAATTAAGTAACATAGAAGAAATATCAAAAATCTGTATTAAGTTTAAGCTTTGTGGTGAAGTTTTGGCGAACGGAGATAAAGCAGATCAGAATGGAAAAGTTTGTCGTGATCTTATGGCGAATAAAGAAACGGCAAATCTGAAAGGAAAAGTTTGCGGCGATGTTACGGCGTGCAATAAAAAAGTAAATCGGAATGGTAAAGTTTGTCGCAATGTTGTGGCGAACAAAAAAACTGCAAGTAAGTTTGTGGTGATGTTATGGCGAACGTTCCAAATAAATAAATGTTTCTGGCGAATGTATAACTTTTTAGCGAGTTTGCGGCAAATTCGCCAAAGATTACCATGGTGTTTGCGGGAACATCACCGCTAGTGGCGAACATTGGCGAACAATTAAGAATTGTTCTGGCGAACAAAATTGTTCGCTGCAACCTTGCAGCAAACTTGCAGCAACCTTGCAGCAAACCTTTTCATTTGGTAAGGGCCCTTTCATTTTTTAATGTGTTTGATTTGTAAATGTTCACCTTTTAAGTCAGTATCATCCATTAGACTGGATGCGCGCACAACCTGAACTTTATATTAGTCGACGTGCCGTAAAACCACATTCATTCATATTAGTCGACGTGCCGTGAAACCCCATTCATTCATATTTAGATCTAATCAATTTAATTAACTGCTCCCTATTGGTTGCTCCTGCTGTATTGGCCAGTTTGGTTTTATTAGACTACAGTTTACATACTAATTTTATCTTGCTTTTATTAATTATTTAATAAGATTTAACTGTCTATCCATCCATCCATCCATCCATCCATCCATCCCGAGCAATATCTTATAAACGGTTGGAGGGATTTTAATGCAAATTGGTGTAAATGTTGTCTAGTCCTTGTGTTTTTATGGGTATGTACTTGTCCTCCCTTGTCCATATGTCAGTTTATGTTTATTGTAGCATTCGTGGAAAAAGTGTTTCCCTTTATTGCATATGTGTGCATACTTTTTCATACTTGTCTCTGCCGTCGTGCTATATTGGGACAGGAACTTTACTGATTGATTAGCCTAGTTATTACTGGGATGTTAATTTAGAATTCTCTGTTTTCAATGGATGTTTGTGGGTGATGACTGTTGTTGTTTTTACAAAGTAATTAAACGTTTGGGCCTCCTCAAACTCAGTAACTTCTATAGAAATTACATTAAATGTATATAGTAGAATAAACTCATGTCTAATACATGAGAAACAAGAGGAAACAGCTCAGGCATGCCATTATATACAGGACTGAAACTTTAAAAAACACTTAAAAAGTCATATTTCAGGATTCACGAAAGCAATAATGACAAAATCAGCTTTAGTGTCGCCTGCCTCGCAGACGTGTAGGGATTACATTTTTTGTCCTGCGTTTGTTCGTCGGTCACACTTTTTTGTCACACAATTTTTGTCTCATTTTTTTGTTGTTGTTAAAAGGCGCCAATGTCCAACAGGCGACACTCATGCTCAGGAGAGCACTCAATTCAAGTTAACTCAAACCTGCATTTCAGGGCTACAAAAGTTGTAGACTCAATATCGAGTCGACATCACCACATAGTACGTATGTTTGATCATGATAGAACTAACTTAGGACGAACACTGCGCCCATATATTCATTTGACTGACTTTAATATGGACTCGAACTAGATAACTATTTTGCTTATTTTATTATCTTAAAAATTGACAACCATAGGTCCACCTTAGCATAACAGATTTTGTAAGTTTTATAATGCCTTTAATGGCACCCTTATTGTTTCTCTTATATAACGTCTTACATTTCATCATTCAAGACAGGCATGTAAATATTAGGATTTTTAATGCATATAGAGCAGTATATAGAATTATTTTCATTAAAATCTGTGTAATTTTTCCAACTTACTGACTTAATACTTAATAGTATTGGCATGTGTATGAAAACATGACATTTTGGATAATTTTCTGAAAAGATATCTAGAATTAAGTTTAAACCTTCATATATTGAGGTCAAAATATCTGTACTACTGTACAAACAGGCAAAACTTAATATAAAAAAAACAAGTTGGCATAATGATCCCAATTTATATATATCAAGGTCACTAGTTTTGGCTGTGTTTTAGTTACAATTCAATACTTGTTTGCTATAATTTATGAATAGTGATAATTACAGTTGCATCATGTATGTAGCTGACAGATCTATACAAACGCTATTTGGGTTTTACCCATTTTGATACTTCAGTTTTCTAGTTGAAACTTGTTCAGCATGTATATGCTAGTTGAGTTCGTTGATCACAAGGAACTGGCCATCATCCCAGACAACTGGTTAGATGGTACAAAATGCGGTCTGTGGCCTCCGTACAAAAGCACTAGTAGGATTACTAGAGCGGTGATACAGATGGAACCACCAACTGGTAGCTGGAAAGCCTACCCAATTCGGGAAATGTATCGGAATGGTAAGTTTTTTTGTAAAAATAAAAGAGAATTTAGCCATTCTTTTGGCTGCAAATAAAATTTGAATGCTCATTTACATTACATGTACATGTATAATAGTTTCCCTGTTGTTTAACCAGACTAGAAGAGGGCATACAAAATTATTTCAATAAGGTCAAGTGGAGATTTTGTATAATGTGGAATTTTATCATTTTGAGAGCCAGGTTTAAAATAAATTGCAATACATGTAGAAATTGCAATACGTATTGGATCTGTTAGAAGTTCAGAAAAGGGATATCTGACACTTATATCTCTTTTATAAGTCATTTCATCCTTCAAAATCTTCGGTAAATTCTTATATAGTTAATAGTTAAGTATTTCTGCATGTTTCAGAATCTTATGATAAAGTACGAAGCAAATTAAAAAGGGCAGAAGAGGACTCTGACCTTCAGACCGACATCGAAACAAGTGATGGGCGTCCTGTCCGAAGAAAAAGGTATGAGGGGTTATTAGTCTTATCAAAATTAAGTTTTCGAATCAATGTATGTCTTATCTACTGTAGTTGCAAACTCGTGCGTCCTTCACGCATGAAAATGCGAAACTATTTCATAATATGAATTTATATATAATGACCTATATAGGGGTTCAACACGAACGCTAGCTCGACAGCCCGAGGCTTGTTTTTAGATAGGGTTAATTAAAGTCATAATCTGACCAGGCTGACTGGCAATGGTTGTTTTTTAGCTCTACTGGGCGAAGGCCAGCAGAGCTTATGGGATGCCGAGTTGACCGTCGTCCGTCCGTCCGTCCGTTGTTAACTTTTGTCTCGTTAAGACGATAGGGCCTTCATTTTTCATCTGATCTTTACCAAACTTTAACAGGTTGTTAATATCAATGAAAGCTCGGATGAGTTCGAAAACCAGCCAGATCGGACTAGTAACAGCGGAGTTATGGCCCTTGATTTAGTTAAAAATGCTATATTGCTAAATTGTGCCTCGTTAAGACGATAGGGCATTCATTTTTCATCCTATCTTTACCAAACTCTACCAGATTGTTAATATCAATGAAAGCTCGGACAAGTTCGAAAACCAGCCAGATTGGACCAGTAACAGCGGAGTTATGGTCCTTGATTTAGTTAAAAATGCTATATTGCTATATTTTGCCTCGTTAAGACGATATGGCCTTCGTTTTTCATCCTATCTTTACCAAACTTTATCACATTGTTAATATCAATGAAAGGTCGGATAAGTTCGAAAACCAGCCATATCGGACTAGTAACAGCGGAATTTTGTCCCTTGATTTAGTTAAAAATGCTATATTTTGCATCGTTAAGACGATAGGGGCTTCATTGTTCATCCGATCTTAACCAATCTTTATCAGATTGTTAATGTCGTTGAAAGCTCGAACAAGTTTGAAAAACAGCCATATCGGACCAATAACAGCGGAGTTATGGCCCTTGATTTAGTTAAAAATGCTATATTTTGCCTCGTTAAGACGATAGGGGCTTCATTGTTCATCCGATCTTTACCAAACTTTATCAGATTGTTAATATCAATGAAAGCTTGGACAAGTTTGAAAAACAGCCATATCGGACTAGTAACAGCGGAGTTATGGCCCTTGATTTAGTTAAAAATGCTATATTTTGCCTCGTTAAGACTATAGAGGCTTCATTGTTCATCCGATCTTTACCAAACTTTATCAGATTGTTAATATCAATGAGAGCTCGGACAAGTATGAAAACCAGTAACATGGGAGTTGTAGCCCTTGATTTACTTCAAAATGATATATTTTGCCTCGTTAAGACGATAGGGCCTTCATTTTTCATCCGATCTTTACCAAACTTTATCAGATTGTTAATGTCTATGAAAGCTTGGTCAAGTTTGAAAACCAACCAGATCGGACCAGTAATAGCTGAGTTATAGCCCTTGATTTTCTTAAAAATTCTATAATTTGCCTCATCATCTGATCTTTGGCAATCTTTACCAGTTTTTATGACAGTATTTTTTTTATATTATTATTAATTTAATTTTATTTTTTTATATTTTTTTTTTAATTTTTTTTTAATTTTTTTTAATTTTTTTTTTATTTTTTTTATTTTTTTAGCTCTATGTTGGACCAGTCGGACCAGTAACAGAGGAGTTATGGCTCTTGATTTAGTTAAAAATGCTATATCCTCGTTAATATGGTATGGCCTTCATTTTGATCTTTGTCAAACTTTACCAGATTCTTTAGTTATGGCCCTTGATTTAGTTAAAAAGCTGTTTTTTGCCCGAAACTTTCAAAAAAATGTAAATGGCAGTCACTCGCTACATTGATGTTATAAGAGCCATGTTAGCCAGTAGAGCGTCCACAGGCCCTCTTGGGCCTCTTGTTCTCCTTTATTATTCTAGAATTAAAAAATAGTAACATTCAAACAAAGATCAAGAAAATCAGCAATTTGTCTTTATTTTCGTTTTGGCCCGGCGGATGTAATAATCTTGATTGCACATATCCTTAGAGTAGCGTAAACAAGTGGGCATGCATGGTTTTCAGCAATGATTAGCTAGCTCATTTTGAGGGGGGCTAGTAAGGAACAAAAGTAAACTGAGCCTTGTGGGCTATTAAAAAAAATAATATTGAACCCAGTATATAAGTATAATATGCTAGGCACAATATTTGTTCATGACAACTGTTAGATAAAATTAATTTGTATCTTGTACCACTTCAAGTCTGTACGTTATTACTAGGGTTTCAAAATCGGCAGAATTTCATAATCAATCATCAGATATAATGATGAATCTGATTATATAATCGAATTGAGAAACTCAAATTTAAAGTATTAATATAGTTAAAAACATCCAAAACTTGATGAAATAATTTGTCACATTTATCATAATCGACTATCTATCGGATGAGCGTTTTCGATCAATCATCGATTAAAACCGATCATCGTTTAAACCCTAGTTATTACTGTATATTACAAATACAAAAACGGATGTGATTTACTGTCCTAGCTGCAGTCAGATAAATACATAGGTAACTGGATATCGACCGGTATTACATCCTGTATCATAAAAAAACGCCTTCTATTTTCAGGTCTCCAATTCGATACAGTTCGGATTCTGAAAATGACGAGCCTGTCAGAAGCAGACCTAAGAAAACTGCCCTTGAACAGAGTCTGCCAACTCCGCCGACACGTATCCCAACCCCTGATAGAGAACAGACCTCAATAGTACCGGAGCCACAAGAACAGCCTGTACCATTGACAAATAGGAGATCAAGTTTGCCTACACCAGACATACGGCTTGGTACAAATTCAGGTAAATGAATTTGTTAAGCATTTTATTTTTAAGGCAGGAGCCCCTCAGGGCTCTGAGCCTTTGTGTTTGAAGCTTTTAAATTAAATGTATTTTTGATACGTATACAGCTCAAAGGATGTATAAACCTGTTAATTTGTTCCGTATTTAATTGCAGGACCTACAGCTACCCCTACCCCTAATCAGACATCAAATTTGCCTAAACCACACAGGACTCTTTAGTACAAATTCAGGTAAATAAATTTGTTAAGCTTTTTAATATTCGTATAAAATCAACAATTTTTGGTTGTGAACCTTGGTAATTAGAAAAGATTCATATACTTGTATGCTTTGGTCTTTTGGCTGGGCGTTTGACTGTCCATTGTCTGTTAGACATTTGACTTGAGCTCACTTCACTTGGCAATATTTTTTAGGTTTTATAAGTGTAGTTTTAAAGCTTTTAATTAAAGTTATTGTTGAATTTTGATAATATACAGCACAAAGGATGTAAACCCTGTTTAATTTGTACCATAATTTAATTGCAGGACCTATATATACAGCTAACCCCTACCCTAAGCGGACATCAACTTTGCCTAAAACAAACAGACAGCTTAGTACAAATTCAGGTAATTAAGAATTTTTAAGTAAAATCAACAATTTTTTGTTGTAAACCTTGGAAATAGATAAGTTTCATATACAATTTGGCCTATTGTCAGTGTTTGTCTGTTAGACATTCAAACTTGAGCTCACTTCACTTGGCAATATTTTTTGTATTTTATAAGTGTAAGTTTTAAAGATTTTAAGGTGATTTTTTGAGAGACGAAAAACAAGAGCTATTGTCATGACCCTGGCATTGTCGTCGTTGTCGTCATCCCGTTAAGTCCATTACATTTTGAAGTCTAAAGTCAAATAACTAAGGTACTCAGCTATAGTATTTTGATTGTTTATCATTATATGAATATGTCTATGAATTTTAGTGACTATAACACCTGTTGTAGTTTTGGCAAGAAAACAGAAGAAAAGCTGAGCTAAAACAAAAAACTCTAACGGGATGACGACAACGACGACAATGCCAGGGTCATGACAATAGCTCTGTGTTTTTCTCTCCAAAAAATCAAACGTTAATATCTTTAAAACTAACACTTATAAATAAGATTTGAAATTTCACACACTTGTTATCTTGTAAACCCTGTTAATTTGTACATATTTAATTGCAGGACCTACAGCAACCCCAAACTCTAGGACATCAAGTTGGCCAACGCTTGACAGGCAGATTGGTACATTTTCAGGTAAATAATTTGTTAAGCTTTTATAAAGACCCTTTATCTCAAATAAGAGTAATAGATTGTGATATTTCTATAATGGACTGATACCTTTAGATATATAAAGTATGTATAAAATAATCTATTGCACCTTTGTTTCAGACCAAAATAGTTTTGATAATAAAAATTAACACTAAATTATAACGCCGAATTATTACCAAAGCACTCCAGTATTTTAATCAATACTAGTACAAAATTGAATGTTGTAGCAATCCCTTCTCGCGGTAAAAAAAACCAGTGTCAAAGTGACACAACGGACATTTATATCTGAAACAGGTGTTGATTTATATATATGTTTCAAAGAAGTGTAAAAGGTTTTAACACCAATGAATCACATATCACGCAATACTCTTATTTGAGGTGTTGGGACTAAAACCGTATTAAATCAACAATTTTTGTCGTGACCCTTGATGATGGTGATAAGATTTCCTTCAATTACCCCGTCCCCCCCCCCCACCCCCCCCCCAAGCTTTGGCCTATTCGCTGGCTACAACTGGTACGTCTGTGCTTTAGAACATATGATACTCTCCCTAGGGTCTAGGTACACGTCCTTGACGTCAAGTACGTGTGTACCTAGACCTAAAGTCAAATGGTCCCTAAAGCACAGACTTACAGTTGTAGCCAGCGACACGGTCATATTAGTAGTGTTTTATAATGTAGTTCTTTAAGCTCTTTAACAATAAAGATAACATAACATTTGATTCTTATACAGCACAAAGGCTGTAAACCCTGTTAATGTGTACCATGGCTCTATGTAGTTTACGTCTTTGAACTTCGATTTTTCACCATTATAACAGTCTAACAACTTTACCACTCTTTAATTAAATACATGTTTTCACAGCAAGAGATGTGCGCAATTTACACTCTCCTTGAACAACTTAAAAGAGGAGACAACAAAACCATACCACACTTCTAAAAAGCATCCTAGCCAGCCTGGGGGACAGGGGGGGACATAGACCCAATGCCACGAGTACATTTCTTTCCCTATTTCCACTGAGGTTGAAATGGGTTCATTTCACGACAGAAGAGTGACAAGCAATGTCCAAAAGGCGGTGGTAAGTTGCTTTATGAAAATATTAAAGGCATAAAGGACGAGATCTCAAAGGGGATTCGTTTATAATGCAAATTAATTATTGTATATCGTTTAATACCTATAATACTTTAAAAACACAAGAATACCTTCGGAAACCATCAATATATCATTTTAAGTAGGCTTAAATGAACCTATAGTCATGAATTTAGTTCAGTGAGGTGGTCTTCTCTTAACTTGTGCCCTCACCCCTTTATGCATGTCGGATATTCTAAGTAAACACAATTTTGCCTGGAAACCCTTAAAAAGGTACCATATGCAACTACTGTATGGGGTTAATTCTATGTTTGTGTATCTGTTGTAGGCTAAGTCATCTGGCGTCTGCTTGGAGGTACCTCAATCGACAACATGCCAGAAAGACCATTCTGCAATATGTCATGACCAATTCTTTTTGGCGGCTGCAGTATAACTGGACTGGGGCAAACACAAATTGTGCCTTCAAAAGTCTAGAGCTGCCCGGTTCTCCTTAAACGTAAGTTGAATATTATTATTCTTAATTGACTCAGAACTGAGAAATTAATTTGTGAAGCTCCATACATCAGTTTACAAAGTCGCGTGTTTACACTCGCGGTAACGGTAGTATTATGTTGTGGCCCTCCTTTGCATTTGTATGTCTATTTACTATTTCAACTAACTAAGTGTGTGCTTTGAAAGACACATTCTGCCCACCCATTAATATTATAAATTTATAAAGTCAAAGTTATGAAAATGAACGACCGTGGCTGAGGCGCAAAATTTGTAATAAAGGTGTTGGTTAGATAGCCTATAATGTAATCGCTGCCGGCCGTGATTTTACACAAAATCTCTGTAGCTAATTTGCTACGATGATTTCGTCATTTTACTTTTTTTTAAAACTCTTTTTATACGGGTGATTAGCCCGCGTATTCTGTCAAATTCTCGTTGCTCGGTACGCCAAATAGAACCCTAAAAAAAGTCATGAGACATAAACTCGTAGCTCGATTGGATGTGCAAAAATAAATGTTAAAATACTCGTAGCAGTCGAGAAACAAACCTTTGGAAATGCTTATCGAACAATTTAAAGGCTATATGTACTACCCTAATCTGCTTCAAGCTGAAGACCGAATAATGAAATTTCATACCCGATCCCATGTTTTAGTGGAATATTTCTTGTTTGTTACATGAGTTACGAGATTTTGACAGCCAAACCCCCAATACAATTCAGGAAAATGTTTTATCTTTGTATCTCCTGCAAAAATTTTCGAGTGCTGGCCAAAAAAAATATGTTACGAGATTTTGAAAATCATGACTGATATATATAACTCTTTCCTGTTAGGGGGCAGATGCCTTAAGACTACTAGGACCACCGATACGTACATGTGTATGTTATGAGCCTGAACATGCTGGATCATTTGTATTTAAGATTGCTCTAAGGTATTGCGATTAAAACAAATAAAGGATTGTAAAAACTTCATTTTTCAGGAGCCATAGAATAACTTTCAGGCCAAGCGACGTCGGCTGATGTAGAGAAATCGGTCAGATCTTTCCTGAAGTCGGAAAAAGACAGGGAATGGTGGCAGACAAAGGAGAAGGGACAAAAATAATCCTGGCCACTACACCAGTGCTTCCAACCCCTCCAGTAGATGAAGACGTACGATACTGTTTAAATGTAGGTGCTAAATTGTAATTGTTTAATTATACAATCATAAACTCCAGGATTCCGACTCGGACAGTAATACTTTTTAAATCTAGTCAATTAACACATGCATATATCTTGTATTTGTTAAATTTTAAATTACAACTCCAGTGATAAGCCAACTTGGACAGTGATACTTTTTAAATCTAGTCAACACATGCTAAATTGTATTTTTTTTTAAATTATAAAATCAACACGGCCAGTGGATAACGGCGCGGGGAAAGTGTATATTTTTTTTAATATAGTATACACATGCTAAATCAACTCCGCCCAGTGATTCCAACTCGGAAAGTGATATTTTTTAATCTTGTAACACGTACGTGTTAAATTGGTATTTGTTCAATTTTAGAATGTGACGATCACAGCTAGTGATTACGACTTGGGGGGGAAAGGGTTATTTTTTAGAATCTAGTCAACACATGATATTAAAATCAACACCGCCCAGTGATTACAACTGGGAAAGTGTAACTTTTTAAATCTTTGTGTCAACACATGCTAGAATTGTTTGTTTTTTTTAATTATAAATCACACAGCTAGTGATTAGGACTTGGGGGGGGGGGGGGGAAAGTTATATTTTTTTTTAATCTAGTTGATTCGTGCAAAATTGTATAAATTTTTGTTAAATTATAAAATCAACAACTTTAGTGGAATCTAGTCAACACCACCCAGTGATTCCAAACTTGGAAAGATATATTATTAATCTAGTAACACTTGCTAAATTGTATTGTTTTAATTTTAAACGTGACGATTACACAGCCAGTGATTACGACTCGGAAAGTGATAAGGTTTTTAAATCTAGGTCAAAACGTGCTAAATTGTATTTTGGTTTAATTTTAG